>JAYJLX010121856.1:0-19648 GCA_036873525.1 Chalinula nematifera
CTATGTAAGAGCATGTCTAAAGTCAACTAACTATGATTCGCGAAGGCTCGCCCCATCATTGTTTACAATCGTCTAGTAATAGTAGCTAGGTCTATATGACGTAATCAAAGACTAGATTTAGTAGTTAATAGATTATAATTCTCGCGACAAGGGACAAACTTTTGTCCATATAAGGTCTACCCAAGTATGCTACACCCACACTAAAGACTTTTTTTTACCAGTAATATTTTTTTACCAGTAATAATAATTATTAGAATTCTTGTCACTTTAACGTTAATTTAATAATCTGTCTGGGAAGATAAGCATCTATTTCCTTTACAATTGCACAATCAAACATTCCTGAATCTGTTGCAAGTTGTGAAAATAAAAGTACACTTCCCCCAACACCGAAATAATGGTTCTTAGCAGCCACGAAGACAGCTCCATGAGGAGAGAGCAGACATTTAAATATCTTTAAAAGCTTCTCTTGTGACTCCAGTGAATATATGGTCTCCGATGTTAAAATTATGTCATACTTTATCGTCTTACATCCTCGTTCCCGATCTAGAACAGAACCAAACTCTGACCAATCACCGTAATAGAAACCTGTACAATTGTTAATGTGGGTGTGATCATTGGTGCTGGTACTCCTTGTCTTGGATAGATTTATTAAAACATTAGGTAGAGTAAGATACGATAATACTTCGCGATTAAAGTCATGGAAGTCAACTTGACACGCCCCTTTCATTAAAGCATATATGCCTAATAAACCAGCTCCACAGCCAAGATCCAATACTTTTATTCCGGTTAGATTCACACAGTCTGATTCCAAGAATTTCAATAAGTCGAACGTACACTCCCATATTTTGAAACCACCTTCATAGAGACCTGGAACCAAATCGGAGCTGCAGGTATCAGTTAACGAAACCAGCTTTAAGAAATCCTCTGCTAATTCTTTACCACCTAAATCTCTCACTTGCTGTACAGTCAGGTAATGGATGGAACAAGATGGTGATACTGATAGAACTGTGGGGGCAGCATGAGCTACGTTATCTAATATGGTGCTGTACAAAGGGTTCGAGAGATTTATAGACAGTCTAGCTGCAGGTATACGATTATTTTGATCCTTAGTGCTTGGTAGATTGGAAGTTGTATGCCCAGCTTCGAGGTTCTCCTCGGTATCATTGCTCAAAAAATTGAACTTGAAAGACGCCATCTTGAACTGCGACCACGTGTCACAACGTGTGCGATTAAAATTAGAATTTTAGATTGTTAGATAATCTTGATTTTTATAAATTCCTAACTCTGGAGAAATTGGGACCACAACAACAAAAAAAAAAAGCATACCACTAGAACTGGGAGGAGAATCTAATTGGCTGGTCAAAATAAAGAGCCCGAGACAAAACGCCACAGTCACATTACCTAGAATAGAACCGTGAGTTTAGAACTAACCCACTACGTACTGTGTAACCCTGCGTGTCTCCCTGTGTGTATTTGTTGGGGCCCCGTACATTGTATCGGTCTGCCCCTGTTGTGTTTTGGAGTCTTGTTTAGAGTATCCGATTCCCCTCGTCTTTATTCGGATGAAGTGAATTAAATGTGTTTAAATGAGCGCGTGCCTGGTTGTTTGCCTTCCACAGTCAGATGACCCACTTACTACTGTACACAATTTTGGCTGTGTAAGTCAGTTTGTTATTTTTTATTTTGTTTGTGTACTTCTAAACCCCTCCCCCTTTCCAAGTACTTATAACTTGGAGCTTCCCATAGCCATAGGCCATCTTTATTTTAGATCCTTAACCTATCAAGTATAATTTAAGACAGACTTTATTTATAATGATACTTTGGATATAGCATACAGTATACTATAATTTTTCCATTACTGTTTTAATCATACGTAGCAGTATGTAGTTTAACAAACATGCTAACATGCATCTCTTTACATTAGTTTGGCCAAACCATTTAATCTAACACACCCATACATACATAATCCAATACATTACTAGTGTATATTACCTCAATGTATAGATAGCCCATAGGCAATTGCATGTACAATAGATTTATTAACCCCATGGGCTTGTCACTATCTTACACTAGTGCATTAGTTTGATTGTGTGTGTGTGTATTAGTAAATGAATAGTGTATTGGTGCTGAATTCATGGGCCAGGTGTGTGTGTGTTTTGGCCATGTATGTTTGTGCTAACTTTAATGATCCACAAACGAAAGCCATTTTCTAATGAGTATAATGTATATTCATGTATGCTTTGTTACTGGCCAGCCAACACATCCTATTGTGTCATTATTTTATCATTTTCATCTCTTCCTCTCTCCTTTTCTCTTTATCTTCCTCTTTTATCTCTCAATTCCTTCTCTCTGTCTCCTTTCCTCTCTCTTTGGCCCTATAGTTCCAATGTCTCGATGAGCATTGACTTTACCACCATAATGGGGTTTGGACCATCGGATTCCTCGTGGTTACCGAACCGTGAAACTACCGTGGCTATATGTACCACACTGATAGCAGCTGTGGTGGCCATTTATGTCTACAAATCCATAACACAGAAGACATTCCAGACCAGAACGAAACACGTGGCCAACGAAGTCGAGCTGGTTCGTTTGTGTGAGCAGATTAAGGAGGAGCCTCTCTCGACGCTTGACAAGAGCATTCGACAGCAAATAGAGTCTGATAATCACGTGGTGGGACCCAATTCATTTTACTACAAGGAGAAATCCACTGAGAAGTCTGCTCTGGTCTCAGCCAGTCGTTACGGTCGTGGCGACATTGTTAAATATTTCCTCAATAATTTCTCTAAATCCGTTCATATCTCAAGCACAGCTAACCTTGACCTTCCCGTGGGTCGTTATCATTCCATGAGAGAGGTGCACAGGTGCTCCGCCCTTTACGCCGCCTGTTTCCATGGCAACACCGAAACAGTCCTTCACTTGTTGAAGTCAATGGCAGACATCGATCAATGTGACTGCTTGGGTCGTAGCCCTTTACAAATAGCTGCTCTCCGAGGCCATGTGGCTCTGGTCCAGGAGTTGCTAGACAAAGGAGCTGATGTTAATATATGTGATGATCACGGATACACGCCCCTTTTATCGGCTGTGTCCGAAAAGCAGATCAACGTTATTCGTATTTTACTCGATCATAATGCCGATATTCGTCACATGACTAGTGGTGGACACACAGCGCTTCACATAGCAGCTGAGAACGGGTTTAGACAAATTATCGACCTCCTACTGCAGTATGACTCCAGTCTTGCTAGACATTACTCATACGATTACAAACACCGACTAGCGTCACCAGCAGTGTTAGCGGCAAGTAAGGGTCATATTTCATCCACACAGCAGCTGATAGAGTCAGCGAGGCAATCACCAGCTCAGGATCCCGACGTCCTGTTGCTATGGGGAGCGGCCCTCCTGTCCCCTCAGCATAAATATATACAACCGTCCGTTAAACGATTCTGGATAGAGGCAATGGAGTTGAGGGAACAACATCAGGTGTTCACTTCCACTCTAACCCCTCTAGAGGTTTATGAGTATCGTTCAGAAATGAGTCGTATCGACGAGGTGTCTGGTTTCTTCTCCTCGAATCCGCCGTCAACTAGTGCCAGTCCTACTTCCAGCACTCGCGACATATCGACGACCCCTGCTAGACCCTTAGAGGGACCATGCCCTGCGGGGGGTCTGGGTGGAGCAAATAGCACACTCTATCTCACGAATGATGGAACCACTGAGGTGTTTTATCAGAGTTTGATAATATTCGAGCGTTGCCTTGGTTACGGTGATCCACTAGTCATCAAGAGGTTAATAGAGGTGTCCAGATATATGCTGAGTAAGCGGAAATATCACCAAGCTAATCAGCTCCTTTGTCGGTCGCTAGAGATGAGCATGGACAGGATAACCAGACAGACTCCATCCGACTTCTGCCACCATTCGGAAATCGAACACGAGATAAAATCAATGTTACAAACTTTATGTGAGTTGCTGTCTGGTTTAATCGACGGGAATTTCACGGATTTGAGTTTCTCGTTATATTTGAACTACCTGATGACAGCGTTTGATGGATACCTACACGAAGCGAGATACGATTGCTATGGCAACCTCGCCAAAATCAACGAACAGCTGATCATACTAATGCTGAGTGTGTTAGCGGCGTGGGTACACTTTAGGAATAAAGTAGTCATGGCTCCTCACGAAGACGTCAACGACTTTTTAGAACTCAAAGAATTCGAAGAATGCAAATTATTGGCTAGCAAGCTGATCAACCAGCACATGTTCCTCAGTAATGGTACGACGTTGCTACACCTAACGTTAGCGAAACTGGGTAGTCGGGATTCGTTAGTCAGTTATTCGTATCTCAGAGACATTTCACCCTTCATTACGTCACTGATGCTGTGGTACGATCAAGACATTGTCAACTTGTCTGATGGTTTGGGTAATCGGCCATTACACGTTGCAGCTCAACGCGCCCGGACAACACACGAGGCCAATCAAGTCATTGGCCCTTTGTTGAAATACGGAGCACATATTGATGCTTGTAATGCGAGAGGGAAGACGGCGGCCGAAATCAGGAGACACGAAATCCTTCGACACAACCGACCCAAATGTTTGACTTGTCTGTGTTACAATAAAATAATTGAGGCACATATAGACTATGATGTGTTGCCTCTTACCACTACCTTTACACAGAGAGACAAGGTACTACTGAGGTTGCACGATCCAGACTATGCTAGAGTGGAATTTCAGCAACTGTTTGAGTCAACCGTTTGACTATAAAATTCACAAGGAAGCTTTTCTATATTTTTTTTGTAGCACTTTGTGTCTTTTTATTGTCAGATGTAGCAGCATTTATAGTCATTATTAATTATGTTTTTAGTAACCAATTTTTTTTTCTGTGTTCACTGCCAATTATAACTGATTGTGATATAATAGATTTATTTAACATTTTCCACTCATTTTTTTTATAAGACTCATAATAATAAAGTTTATGAAAGTTTATTTATTAAAATTAATTTTTTCAATTGGGACTGTTCTTTTTGAAGATGAACTTGGACATGGCTCTTGAGCATTCCGACAGTACTACAGTTATACACAATAGGTCGAGTAGTTTAGTCGGAAGTTATGGTGGACCGCATGTAGTGTGCAGTAATCCAGCGTACAAGATACTCATATTGGGCAAATGTGGCGTGGGGAAAACGACTCTTCTTTGGCGATTCATCTATGGTAACTTCAATGATGATCTGCGTGGAGAATTCCTTGACAAGGAAAGAAAGTCGATCAGACTGAGGAACGGAGAAACTGTGGATTTGGAGATTTGGGACACAGCTAGTGAGTGAATAAGGAATTGAATTTTATGGAAAAAAAAAAAAGATCAAACAAAATTTTTTTCACAACTGATAAATTAGAATTGAAAGTTGATGTGCTGTAAGCAATAACAATTACCAAAAGAATTGAAAGTTTACAGTGAATCAAGGATAACACAGCATTAATTTATACAACAACTGTATATACATTTATTCATACATTATATTGAAATCTGCATTGCTTAGTTTATCTTATCAGTCTCTCTATATATAGGACTTGAGACCTACTACACAATCTCACCACAATACCTGCGTGGTGCTAAAGGGATCATAATGGTCTACCAGATAACTGATCCAGCATCGTATGTGGAGTTGAAGGATTCATGGTTACGAATGGTGTTTACTGAGTTTGGTGAAGATGCAGATCAGGAGATACCCATACTTCTGGTTGGCAGTAAAAGTGATTTGGTCAACCCCAAAGACAGAAGACTGGTCCTGGTTAGACTGAAAGATGTGGAAGAAGATCTGAAAGCAAAGCACACTCACCTTCTGGGGCCGATAGAGTGTAGCTCTAAAACTAGTAAGAATGTGCAGAGGGTTTTTCAAGAGATAGCGGAGGAGATGGTGAGTAGGAGGGCTGGTCAGGAGAGTAAGGCAAAGAACACTGCCGTCATTAACATACAGACTGTGACTGACAATCGTTGTCCATGCTAAATTATAGCAACAGAGTGAAATCCAATATCTAACAGTATATAATAGGTGGGCTTTGGTCAGTATTATTTAGTAACGAATAGGCCTTATTATTTTCACTATACTGGAGCATAGTAATGAAATATGATACTATAATCATCTCCTACAGCTGCATAATTACAAATTAATTTTTTTTATTAATTTTTATCCACCATTTTTTTTATACATCCAACCATCACTGGTTCCGGCATTAATTTCAGAATAAAATTTATACATGTTTTTTTTTAGTATTACATACTACAATTTAGCCATGCCCAGCATGCATGCATGCATTCTATAAGAATGATTACAATAGACTTGAATGACTTCGATACTTGGGTAAGTATAATACAATAACGTACAACAAAATGCACATACCAATATTATTAGTACACAGTAGCACATGGAGTTAATTGTGAATTTATAATGTATTTGGCACATTTACGTTGCTTGTAGAAATGTTTGAATACGTCTCGACACAGAGGAGGGTAGTTCCTGACATGCTTGCTCTATGAGGGGAACCATTGGTTTCTTAGTGGCAAGGCAATACACAACGAATCCAAAGAATGATAAACCGAATGTGAATCCAACAGTTTTTACGACTCGGCAAAGTTTAGAGCTCTCTTGTTTTTTCTGCACAGCTGATGAAGGCATCTATGGGGCCATATATTGAGGCAGTGAATGATCAATTAATAAGTCAACAGTCAAAACTTGTACCTTAAAAACTTCTTTTTCTAGAGCTGTGATATTTTCCACCAGTTTCTTACCAGCTTTGACTACTGATTCAATCTGACTGGCTAGTTCCTGGCTTTCTTGATGACTGGTTACCATAGCAATAGGTGTCTGTCCGGCACCATGATGGATGGAGGTGTGGCTGGTCAAAAAGGCAGCAGTGCTTCCAACGTAATTGATGTGAGACACTAACTGACACAAGATTGCTGAGTATTCTTGCATGCTATACAACAGATAATAACAACAGTAAAGGTAACACTTCCCATAGTTTCACACTGATATAGAACCGGTTAGGTTTTGCACACGAAATGACATTAGTGCGCGCGGTTGCTATGGAAAATAGCGTGCGCGCGCGCAAACTTCGAATAACGCGCACGTGATTGATTGTTTTTTTTTTTTCTTTATCATTAATTTTTTTTTTTACAGTTTATAATTTTTTTTTTTTGCATAATTTTTTATTTTTCCCCCTCCATTGATTTTCTTGCTGTTACCAAACAGCTGTACTAAAGCATGATTACCAACCAAAGCCCTCGACGGACTTCAAATGGCTTATCCGGCATCTTCCAGCTGGCCTTATGAAGGTCAGTGATTGCTTCAATCAATGTCTTCCTCACTCCAACCTACGTATTATATAGAAACTGTTAACACTACTGTAAGGGGAGAACAGGACTGGGAGAGGCTGTAACGTTTGTTCATATTTACTAAGGCCATTTCACATGCAACGTACGTAGTAATACAGTCTATTTCTCTACATTAATTATAAAAAATGGAGAATTTTCACTATTGCAAATAACTTTCTCAAACACTTGTTATTGATTTTTAAAAAGCCATGCAAAAGACAACCCTTTTCATACCCTTTTCATTCTGAAATTAAAGCTTAAGACTTCTTTCATAAACTTAGCTTTGCTTTCAAAAGGCCATAAGTGAATATGAACAGACTATAGTAGAGTACGTGTACTACCTGAGTAATACCCATATCCTCCAGGTCCTTGTCAGTGAGGGTTAACAGACGAGGGAAATCTACACAATGGGACTACAAATTGGGTAAGGAGGTAGTGAAAGGAGTTTGTTTTGATAGCTATATTCAATACCTTGAACACTGGTTCTAATTCCCTCAATTTTAACCCAGCAAGAAACAACTCAATGTCATTAAGCTGTCTAAATGCACTGAATTAATAAAAATAACACAATCACTTACATACATTAGAAATCAATTACTACACTAAACCAACTTCAAATCAGTAGATACGTTAACAATATCCTGATTCACAATCATTCCGTTGTCGTTAGTGGGTGGAGCCTTCCCGTCAAGCAGGTTTGACAGACGAGTGAATCCAGTCGTAAGAGCTATAGAGGAGGGCGTGTCCCCGATACGAGTCATGAGTCCAGGATTGGCACCATTGGCAAGTAACAAAGTGGCAAGTGCTTCATTGCCATTTGCAGCAACATAACACAGAGCCTAAAAGGAACATGAAAAGTAGCAAATAACATTTGCCACTTTGAATAATCGCTTTGTACACAGGTGATGTTGTGATAGAACCACTTTGTATTATAAGAATGGAATAACAAATGCTTTTACTATAAATAACTTGAATCACAATAGAACCAGCATGATAGGGTCCAGTATCCAATAATGCACGGAAATTTACTGAAATCTTTTGCATGCTTATGGTCAATTGTGTGGTCTTACATGTATATACAAACAGGTTTCTTTGTCAAAAAAAGCAAACTAAATTCTCCAACACTAACTGTCCATCCTCTTGTATCCTGGTAGTTGGGATCAGCACCTGATAATAGGAGTGTTTCCGCTAAAGTCACATGACCAGCTTGACAAGCATACATTAGAGAGCTCATGTAATGTCTATTAGAAAGGACAAGTCATATGACAAACATGTGACAAAAAAAAATTCACATGTAATTAAAAAGCAACAGTTACAAACTTTTAATAAAAAAAGTCACAATAAAAATATCGGGTTATACCTGTCCCTTGCATTAACCCTAGCCCCTTCTTTGATTAGTAATTTGGCAGATGAGACCAAGTCATCCTCGCAGGTGAGGCTCTTGCACGAGGCCAAGCACATCAAAGCACTGAAAGTATCTGTAGCAAAAAAATAATAAAACATGCACCCTTACAGTACATACACATGGGAAAAATAAACAATAAAACAGTTTCACTCGCAATACACAGTTTATAGTTAAGATATTTAAAATAAAAAAGGTAACATAGCAATTTAATACACTTTTTGTTTCAGTTTCCTAGTGCATATAGGGTTGTTATGCCAAGTACAATGTAATTAACAATGGGCGGAGCAAACGTTCCACCATGTGTTGTAAGGCAAAAAGACAATAATTAACAATGGTAAGACCATGCTGTATCGCTGGTTGCTCAAGTAAAAGCAGTAAAGGAAGTAAAAAAAAAATCTTTTGAGATTTAAATCAAGGTAAAGCTACAGAGAAGACAGCAAGGAAAATGTAGCCGTCCAGAAGGTAGTTCCTCTAGGTTTTTCATCCATTCATTTACTTTTAAACAGTATATGGATCTACTTTTTTAACCCAGCCAATGTCCCTCTGCTTATGTATCTTTGCCTGGAACTCTACTCACGTCCTTCAAATTCAGACTTTCTTCTAAATCGATTATAAAAAAAAACACGCACATACAGTTCCACTATGTTGTAGGGTAGCCTTATAAGGCTCCGCCCATTATTAATTACTTGGCGTAACGATGGATTCCATCACATGGATTTTTTTTCCTTACCTCTGTGTGAGTTAGGATTAGCTTTACTGGTCAGGAGCAGCTGGATAACTGCATAGTTGCCATTTTCACAAGCATACATAAGTGGGGTCCAACCACCCTTTAAACGGGTTTCCACATCAAACCCTAAAACAATCAACCATAGTAACTTAAGTTTAAGTATCAGTTGAGACTCAGTTGGTTGCTGACCTGAGCTCAGGAGGTGATTGACCTTATCACTGTCTCCTTTAATAATGGCTATACGGAAGTCTTCATTAGCCATAGAGGTCTGCACGAAGACATGGTCACGACCTATAGAGGAAGGAAAGGTAACGTCAATCAATAATGGTTAAGGGAAGTGGGTGGGACAGGGGTAGGTACTCTTTTCCTGTGATGGTAGTGGGTTAGTGAATGGCTGATTATTCCCAGTGTCCCATATTCCTAGAGGTTTAGCCTAATAGAGCGGGATAAATAATACTTTAATAATTGACACACAGGCGCAGTTTAAGGAAGGACTATACTAATATCCAATTAGCATGGTAGATGTATATATACACATACCGTAATATCATAATATATACACAAAATGACATTTTCCTCTAATAGAGTACATTTATTATCAAAGCTGACAAATCAAAATGTTAAAACAACAATTTTTAAAATGACTGCCAGCAGAAAATGCCATATCTCTCTTATTCTATTATGTAAACTCACCGCTTCATTTTTTGGCGGCTCTGCTTCTTTTTCTTTAGGCATGGAAAACTCGTCCTCGGACGATTCATCTTGTTCCCAATGAGGTTCTTCTCCAGCTGGATAGAACATAATTTGGTTTCTCTTGATATTCTCTCTCCGCTCCGTGCTCCACCACGTTTGTTTGCCACGCGTACGCGCGCCATGCACTTGCTCGCGCGAAAAAGTCCGCGTCGCCCACATGAATTTGAGATTCTCTTGCTGTTGTTTCGGTTTGAGATCTTTCTCTAAACATTCAATGTTTTTAGAGTAACCAAATCAGTTTGGAAGCTATAAGGAAAAGATGTCTGGGCACACGCTACAGGTAAAAAGTGAGAGTGGTTCCCCGACCATCACTACAATGGGAACTCCTTCCAACTCCTTCTTCCCTCCAATTTACAAAATCATGATCATTGGAAAGTGTGGTGTCGGGAAGACAAGTCTCCTATGGCGGTTCTTGTACAGAGAGTTCAAAGACGACCTGAGAGGGACGATCATTGACAAGGAGACCAAGAGAATACAAGTGAAAAACCACCACATCGATCTCGAACTGTGGGACACCGCAAGTAAGTACATTACATGAACGATACCCAGTCACTATTATACGCGTACTCCCGATGGGTACCATTGCTACTGTATGAAATGATGAACTGTTGTTTCATTCAGTTTAAATATTTAGAAAAATGTCTCCCGATATGTAGGTCTATAATGTATTACTGAATAACAATTGAAGCTCAGTACCAGCTGCTAGCCACCACCAGACTAGCCAGCACTCATAGTATATGATACCATAGGTAATAGAGTATTTAGGAGGATATGAAACTTAGAATAGGGATTAAGTCAAGTTGGTATGGCTCAGCAAGTGCGAAGCTAAGTGTCGATCCGCATCTCAATGCTAAGGTCAAAATAAAAATAGTGTAATGTTCAAAAATTTTATAATGAAAATTAAAAAAAAAAAAAGATGCATTTTCGGTACCAATTTCCTCAAATGCAAGTTTCATACCCCACAATGTACTCTAATATCTCTTGATACACTTTATCATTACATGCATATCATTGCATGCATAGTGCTGGCATGTGGGTAGGCCCCTGTTATTAATGGTTATTATTTTATAGGATTAGAGGCCCACTACACCCTCTCCCCTCAATACCTGAGAGATGCTAATGGAGTTATCATTGTTTACGATATAACCGATCCCTCCTCGTATGTGGAGATAAAAGACTCGTGGCTGAGAATGGTGTTCACGCAGTTCGGTGAGGACGCTGATCGAGAGATACCGATTTTACTGGTCGGAAGTAAAACAGACTTGGTAGATAAATATGATGAGACGCAGGTTACTGTCAGAGCCAAAGATGTTAAAGAAGATCTGAAGATAAAGCACAACCACCTCATGGGCCCCATCGAATGCAGTTCAAAAACTGGGAGGAACGTTGAGAAAGTGTTTCAAGAAATGGCTGAAGGGATTGTTAAGCGGGACATGGAGGGTTCGGTGAAGTTCAAATCGAAGGATCCAATAATTCATCCTGTCACTGCTTCACCTTGTTGTGGCTTTAATAATTGATTTATAGCAAAATTAACTTCTTTAAAATTTTTTTAATAACTTTCTAGTTAATAAATTTTTTTCAGTTACAACCGTATCATGCTTGTTGTATGCTGTACAGTTGATATTTTCTTTTTTATATTATTATAGTCTTTGTATTTTAACTTCAACGTAATCTTTTTCATTTGATAGAATAAATATTTTTTTTCTTTTCAAAAACACTTACTGAATCGGTCCAAAGAAGTCCATTACAAATTCATACATTACCCTTACTTATAATAGATCAAAGTCTACAATACTCCCAAAAACAATTACACTTGCTTCTATAAATAGATCTATTATATTTCCAACGAGGAATTCCAATACGTGCATGCACGTACCCTTTGACACATGTTTGGGGGGGTCAAGATAAAGTGTTTATCTTTTGTCATGTTTCTTATCATTTCGATTCGTAAACATTGACTGACTAACGAGTTTCATTTTCATACACTTACCGTTTACTAACAATGTACACTGAATGGACGGCTGGGTATGATGTGTATAATTCCCATTCTGTCAACAAAAAAAATCCAGTTGTACTGAACAGATCTAGAGTGTATGCATAGGGTATACGCGATCGGTGTAAAGGTTGAAATATAAAGGTCAAGATCATTCAGCATATAGCTCAGTCCGGCAGCTATTGATTGAGAATACAATTTTAACGAAACTGAACCAGAAACTGTACTAGTATACAATACAATGGAGTTGAGTGTTGACTGTGGTAAAAGTTGCAGCTGTAGTCAAATTGACAACAATTGCGCTTCCTTCTTCCCGCCGACCTACAAGATTGTCATAGTGGGCAACTACTCTGTTGGGAAGACCACTCTGTTGTGGAGATATCTTCACAATGAGTTTAGATCTATAGACCATAGAGTAACTGTGGTGGACATTGAGAGGAAAAGAGTTATGTCACATAGTAAGGAGGTTGAACTGGAATTCTGGGACACTGCAGGTCAGTTAAAATGGTTGTTAATACCGGTTAATGATGTATTGATCAAGTTATACGTAATATATAAATGATCAAGCTATGTAATATATAACCCAATAGACTAGGACCAGAACTATTTCTTCATTGTTCTAACTAAAATGTAATTCTTGATGCTCTACTTTAGTATACTAGCATAATGATGCCGGCAGTTCATGCACACCTATGGTGGTACTATGTGATTGTATACTTGTGCATAAAACTGTTTTATGCATAACAATGTTCTTATAGTGCTTTGCCTTAACAGTCTTAACTCTTTCTATGTTTAGGTCAGGAAAAATTCAGGACTATTTCTCCATCGTATTACAGTGGAGCCCATGGTATCATTGTTATGTATGATATGACAGACCGTGAGTCATACACTGAGGTTAAACAGTTCTGGATGAAGGAGATATTCGGTCTGTTTGGAGATGATGCTGATCAAAAGATGCCTATTATGCTGATAGGCACAAAGGCAGACCTGATCAACCCGGACTACGATGAAAATCAGGAAGCAGTGAGGAAGAGGGACGTGATGGAGTTGAAGAAGGAGCACGGAAGGTTGCTGGGTCCGTACGAATGCAGTGCCAAGACTGGGAAGAACGTTGATAAGGCTTTCACTAAGTTCGTAGATGACTTGGTCACCAGAGACATGGTCGGACTTAAGAAACTTATATCATGCAATGGTTCACTCAAGAAAAATACGCCCTTTAATAAACTATGTGGAATATGCTAGCATATATACTGCTGGCTTGATGCCCAGTGAAACACTGATCGAACACTAAGTATATATATAATCATAGATATGTACTGAGACCCATGCAAGTCTTTTAATATTATAATTATTATAATTATTTTTCATAATTTCGTTTTATTGTTTTTTTGAAATTATTATAAGCTAATAAGTTAAGAAAACAAAGTTAATCGAATATTGATGATTCATATATGCCCACAGCATTATTACAAGCAAGTGAAATCATAGATTCAATGAGTTACACAAATAATGAATGAAAAATGATGATTGTAGCGGGAATTAAGCAGCTGAGAAAAAAAAAAAACACCAATGCCACGAGAATGCCTGACAATATTGAAATAAATAACTTTAATTCAGTTAGTGAATCCAGCATAGTAATTATAATATATAATGAGGGGAGTAATGATTCAATGTATGAATGACAGGAGATTATTGGACTGAATTGTAACACCTAGTATATAAACTCGATACATAATCCATTTTAACAGCAGCCTTTTGAGACGGATCTAACTCTAGTACTGCTACCCACACCTCTACCACCATGGTTAGGATCGACGTCCCTCTTCAAAATCTCCCTAGCAACCATCTCGAAAAGCTGCACCACCTTATCTCCTGTTTTGGCACTACACTCGGCAATCATCACAGAGGGCTTACCCTTCCTGAACATCTTCAGCTCTTTGTAAGTGATCACGCGACTCTCTTGCTCGTCTATCTTGTTCCCTACTAGTATTATTGGGATATCCGGTGCATCTGGACGATCAAGATTAAGGTAAGTGGTGGCCTCCTTGAGCCAGTTCTCAGTTGCTTCTTCATAAGAATTCCCATCTGTAACATCGAACACTATGACAACTGCACAGGTACTGTGGTAGAACCGCTGTGTGATGGAGCGATATCTCTCTTGGCCTATAGAATGAGAGAAAGGTTATTACAGGTGTTGTTAATTAAACAAACAGTTTTCAGTACTTCAAAGATCAAGAGCCCATGATGAGCGTGGGTGGTAGAGCTATAATGGTTTCCACCCACGCACATAATTGGATATAGTTCATGACAACACAAGTCCTTTTGAGCACAACAAAATCGGCTGTGTGAGTAATTTAATTAGGGTAAATATTTTAAGAAAGCACCTAATGGCCAGACCCTCCGGATTGAGCTAGGGTCTGGCCATGTACGTGAGATTACTGTATCATAACTTTAGGTAAATAGAGTTGAAGGATCTGTTTTCCTTCAGTTTGTGATTTAGGAAATCTTTATTTAGAATAACAATATCGAAGAGAAAAAAATCTTTGACTGAAAATATAAAGTCTAATATAATATGATTCAAAATTTATTATAATTATAAAATCAATTTTTAAAAAAAATTGAAAACAGAACAGATCAATATATAGAATGATTTCAATACATGTAAAAATGTGTTGACAAATTATAACAATTATTAATTAACTCTATCACAATATAACACAATACACAGTAGTTGGGATCCACTGGACTAATGTCTGACACTCAGCCTATCTTTACTCCTATCTCTCTTGCTCTTCTTCGAACCCCCACCACAACATTTCTTATCCTCTTTTTTTGTGATTGGTGTGACTTTCGGCGTCTTGGATTGTCGGTGAGCCTTGAATATCTCAGTGGCCATAACGTGAAACACCTTCTTCACGTCTTCTCCGCCATCTTTGGCACTACACTGCAGGGGTGGAAGGAGGTTTTTCTGATGTGCCATTTCCTTGGTGTGCTCAAAGTTCAAGACGCTCTCACCCGTTGCAATCAAGTCCTTTTTATTTTCCACAATCAAAATGGGTATCTTGAAGTCTGAGTTGGGTGTGACGTAGCGGGCGATCTCTGTGAACCAATACTTCTCTATCTCGGAGAAGCTGTCTTCATATTCACACGAATAAACCAGTATCACACCGTCAACACTGTCATAGTATCTTTGGGTTAACGTACGGAACCTTTCCTGACCTACAGTACAACATCAAATATTAAAAAATTAGATACAAGAAAAAAAAGCAATGTATCAAATATCAAATATTCTAATAAGCTTAGTAAATACACTGTATGGCCTCATAAAAAAATAAAAACCACGCAGTTACATGATAAGTTAGACAACATGCCAGGCAGGCTGCAATAAACACCCCTAAAGCATGTATACTTGAATGCTAATGGATTCGGTGACACTATATAGTAATAGGTCCATACGTGTGTATGCAGGCAAGGCATAATGTGGTGTGACACATGGCAAGTATGGCATTATCTAATAATAGTAATTAAATGACATCATGTATTTTCCACTGGTTGCTGATCAAAATAAACTGTCAAAAGGGTCCAATGAATCTCATTAAAGGTTTCATCTGATATAGTTAATTTCATAACATGAGCGTGCCTGGTTTAGTAATAGCATTACATGATATATATACGCATACAGTCGAGTGGGTGGACCAGCAATATACTCTCAGCAGCCAGTGGAAAATGTATAACAGTCTATACAAATTAACATGGTTGCCATGGTAACATGCAGGCACCACCCACTGACCTTGATAAATGTTATATTTTCCTTTTGACACGATTTTCTGATGTCTTCAAGTATTTCTCGAACCAAAGCCAAATACAGCCCGCAGCTCAACGTTGCATGTTCGAAGTAAAGGAATTTTAAAAAAAGAAGGCTGCTTTGGTTTTGTTTCCATTAGTAAAAATAATATTTGACAGTTGATATAAAAATAACATTTACCATATAATACTACAATACAATCTGCTGATGATAGTATAGTGGCCATCGTACGCTATCAAACTGTCATGTGATAACACAGCCATCGCGATATTAAACTGTAAACAAGAACTACATGGTTAGAACAAATGGGAGGAGAGAGAGAGTGAAAGAGGAAAGGATCAATGATATACGCGATAACAGCAGTATATGATGATTCTTTGATGAGGAAGGAACTTTGGAATTTGGTGGTGGAAAGAAAACGTGAAATTTACTCCAGTAAAAATTAAATCCTGATTCCAGTCTTTAATTGTATACGCAATTGCCTACTGGCGGACTCAACCGCGTGTTATATGTTAATTGATGGGTGTGGTTGTGATCTATCGTAAATAAATTGACTAAACAAGCTAGCCGTCAACCATACAGCCACCAACTCTCTTTTTTTTCACCTTTAATTGTCAAACATTACTACAGTCCAAAAAATTATATCCCGTACCATATATTTGATTGACAAAGGCCAGCTCTAAAAAGGCTGGTTATGCTACAAAATTAAATTAAGTTTAATTTGGTGGCTTCTGTAGCTTTAGCATGCACAATGACATACAGTCGGTTGTTTTATTTTTGTGATACAACAAAATTTTTCACGTCTTTAGAAAAAAAAAAAAAAAGGGCAGCTATAATTTTGGCGCTCATGAATAAGTACAGCTTCAATTAATTAAGTAATCATTAATAACCCACTAGAGTTTGGCATTTTTTGCACATGTACATGCATACAAAACAACACAAACTACATGTATAGGAAGAGGTTATATAGAAATAAGAATGGTAGAGAGGAGAGGGGGGGGGAGAGTAGGGCGCAGAACTATACCATCTTATACTATAAATACTTTATGAAGCAATTAATAGTAAATCAGCTAGTGAAAAAAATGAAGGTTAGTTGACATATGACAATTGATTCCTTGAATAAACGATTAAAATTCTCGAAATACACTACTTCACTTTTTTGAAAAACGCCATTTAGCCAAAAGCAGCCATTTTTTGCCAACCATCAACCCAATGCTAACTAAAGAACCCTCAGAAAAGTAGGTATGAACAGTTTCTTAGGAACTGAACAAACACACAAGGAATGGAGACAACATGACTGTCCTCCCTGGGGGTTACACATAGTCTAACATGAGAGGCTTGGCTATGCAATACTAGGTTAGACATTCCAACAATTAACTGTATATACAACAACCAAGACTAGGGTGTTCTAGACATTGTATTTGTATGTTCATGAAACATAAAATAATGTCACATTTATTACGGATCCCAATGGAACATATTTCGCATGTCATTCTAAACCGTTTTTAATGTAAAGCAATGATATATGATCACAGGAAAGACGCATGACCCATTGCATGGGGAAAAATCAGTACGAAACCACAACACAATAGAAATAGGATCTGTGGCTCGATATTGTGGCCTAACGAAACTTAGATCAAAGCAATTCAATTATATTGTGTGGAAACCAATTCTTTTACAATTACATTTAAGTGATGGGAGTATGTGGTGTTTGTTTTAATGAATAAAAACAAACAATGGCAGGGTAAAAGTTGGTATAATGGTGATGTTTAACCAATGCAAGATCAAGCGGTTATCATTGAATGCAAAAACTATTAATGAAAATCAATAACTAATTTATACTAAAGTATTATAAATATTATACAATACAAAGTACAATAAATGGTATTTCATACCTGCGGTGTCCCATAAATCAAGCACTATCTCCTGCCCACTGATTGTGATTTTCTTCTTTTCCTCCGAAATAACTTTCATGGAAGCATCCTCGAATGTGTTGTACACGTATCTGACTAACAAGCTCGTCTTGCCCACTCCGACTGCACCGATTATTATGACTTTGTATTCATTCGTTCCTAACACAGCCGTTGCCTGCGGACCCGCTGTGGCCATCCTTCGAGTCAGTGAGGGAAAGAGACAGATATTGTAGATATAATTAGGTCCGAGACTACCGAGCAGATAAGCCAGAATTCGGAAAGATATAAAGTGAGAGGCCAGCCACTAAAGTTAATTAACCTATTTAAAAAAATTAACTAACCACATGTGTGTCACGCCTGTGTGTGCCACGCCCTCTCGATATCCGATTGATTGATCACGTGATAATTATAATTATCATTATTACGTAATTGTTTAAATACTGAAAGAGAGACTGAGGGCTGGAGTTCCTCTCCTTTTGGTTTTATCTGCCTTCACAGGCTCAGTTGGATCAAAGTACTGCAAATAGACATCTTTTTAGACAGAGAGAACGCTAGATATCACAGCAAAGGTAAATTAAAAGCACCATGATTCGTTTCCTTGTAACTTGTTTATGTATGAACTTTCTTGTATTGAAGAACATTGAATGCAAAGCTTATGTCAGTAGTTCGTTAGTTTATGATACATATACTTCAATTGATTAATTTTATTGTACTGCTGTATTATATATACTGCATGGTTTACCTGCTTCACTATATTGATGAATGCATGCAAGCAGTTGACTCCACCCATTTTTCTTTTACTATCTATTGTGTGACAAATATATAACTTCCTTTAATGTTAGGCCAGATTCCTATAGTTAAAATAGGCATGGGGAAGCCCGTATTGCGGGCATATTTGGCTTTCAAAATATTCTTCAATTATAATGAAAAAAAAACGTGATTGGCAGGAATTATATTATTGTAATATTATATGCATGTGTATTCTGTGAAAGTTATATTGGTAATTTATGTTATACATTAAGCCAGTGTTAAAGAGTGTGCAACATAAAAGTGGGCAATTATTGCATTACGTACTGTTCACGTTGCACTTGCAGTCGTAACGTAGCCCGTGTGAATCGGCCTTAACCCTAAATATTCTTTACTGTACTTCAATTCGCCATTATCATCATCATGCAAGTCATGTTTGGTATAGTACTACACTACGTCACTATTGTTACTTAATCAGTTTCATAGTGTGTTCATAGTAAATTATAGTGGTGGGTAGAACACAATAATAGAACTGTTTGCTTTCAGTCCACGAGACTAAAGGAGTGCTTGATACTATACTCCACATGAGAGGGTTTTTTTCCCGCTTTTGCTTCTTTATTTTTTTTTTTGCGTTTGTGTTAGAATTCCATGAACACAAATTTTATTTTCTCATGATTATCAATCCTTTCATTAATCCATTTGTTCTGTTTAAAAGTGTCGGTTTTAGAACCTTGTTTTTATCATTTTATTGGATGAACTGTCTATAGTCAGGTATCAGTATGACCCGTCTATTTATAGTAACCTTATTATTTTTAACCTCTCAGTTTCCTTTGACTGTTCCAGTGGTTTATATATAAATAGCATGCTATCTAACCACATCACTTAGTATTATTATACTGGGAAAATGACTTCCTGCTCATGAAAAGCTGGGAACAGTTCTTA
>JAYJLX010121967.1:9637-19639 GCA_036873525.1 Chalinula nematifera
CAAACATTGTGATTGTGTGTAAGAGTACTCCTGCTGTACTAATGTACTATGATGCTGTTCTGGTTTGAAACATTCTCTTGATAGACTACCTAAAAGCAGCTAGGTTGTGAAAGGGAGAGTGACAAGCTCTTATTTTTTTTTTAGTTGCTAAATTCTTAGTATACATGCAAGTAAGTACTTCTGTGCAAAATTTATTGCCAAAAGATTGCTAGTTTTTAACAGGCAGGGTTGCGAAAATGCAAATATTTTAGTGCAATACGGTGCAATTTAACTTCCTGTTTTGCAAAGTTTGGGGGTGTGGTCACGGTGATGTCATCAGTGGAATGAAATGTTTCAATGTATGGCATTCTCCATGCCTGTTTACACAGCTCTCCAGCCTCAATGCATGCTGCAAATTAGTTGACATGCATGTTCTCCCAGGTGTATATTATGATTGGAAGGTCAAAAAGGTTTTGTGAATCACATGCAGCTTTCTCTAAATTGACAATATGGCTCAATATGTAATTTTTTAATACTGAAGATAGCACACAAGCAGTAGAATACCCATATCATCATCGCAAACTTTTCCAGCCATACGGTAATAAAACTATAAGGTTATTATTGTATTATAATGATGATTATGTAATGGAAAAAGCTATGTTGTGTTTTACTCATAAATTTTGTAATTTTATTAGAGGCTTTTCACTTTGTATGTAGGCCATTTCTGGTATGTATGCTATTCATATCACAAAATTTTTTATTGGTGTTGCAATCGAATCCTAGTGCCACGTATTTCACATAAATGATCTGGTTAACCATCAGGCTTAAAAACGTCAAGCATGTCTTCTCCTATTACCATTTCATTTCGTGAAATATTCTTTGTTGTCCAAGGGACATGCTATTTTTGCATCATGGAATTCTTTTATTGTTTCCAACCGATAATTATTAATGTGTGTAACAAGTATAATAAGTTGCATAATGAATCATATCTCATGATGTTGTTGTCATATCGTAGTATATATTGCACGTGCGTCTTTCCCATATCAGTTTTCCATTGCATGTATCAACTATATGCCTCAAGTTTCAAGGCAGATTTCACATTGTTAAAATTCTTTAAACGCCATTACCAGTTTTAAGTCTTTATTTGGTGAACATGGTGAACACTAATTGTGTTGGCGTCTAGTATTGATTCTGCTTGTTTCGAATTGTACATTTACTTATGTACATCAAATGAGGTACTTTGTTTTTATCACTATATTTCATTGCATGGGATATATATGATTACATTGTATAATGTCTTTGACTATTTCACACACCATATGCTGTAGCTCATGATGAGAATAAATAAAGTAAAGTAGCGTGACACTCCCACATGTTTGATTAACTTACTATTGCCAGCTGTTATAGTGATGAGTATGTGAAAGTAACTTTCATAGTAGGAATGCACATAACCATACATTCGCGAGGCAAGTCAGGCAACATGGCCGTTTTAACTTTTTTAGACGCCTAGAAAAAGTTGCTGATAAAGGGCTGGAAGAATCAACTGTTGAATTATTTTACATTCAGAACTACGTATTTAATAGAAGTTACTATACTCATCTAACCAACGTAGCATTTCGACCTTAGATAATAGCAGCTGGCAACAGTAAAATCAATTATTATGTGGAAATCTTATTCTCCTACTATGTACCGTCATGGTTTTATTCCATGTGTTCCTGTATATACACATCTACACACAGTGCTATTATAGTGACTGTTTAACTTATTATTGCATTATCATGCCATAATATTTTCTACCCACACTATGCCTCGACACACACTACACTATGCCCCAATATACATTATAATGACTCTATAATAATTATTCTCTGTCTGTAATATGCATTATATAGGTGCTGTTAAGTGCTCTTTTTTTTGCCGCATGAAATGTTCCAAGACCAAACTGTCTAACAGTGCCACCAAGTCTCCAGGGTACAAGGTTTGTTCTTGATTTAATTTATGAAACTAAATAGTGATTCATTTATTGTTTAGTTGGTGTTTGTATCAGGACAGTTTAAGGTTGAGGATGACAGCTCATTCCTGATTGGTGTAGTCCATCCAGTCAGTCCACCGTCTATACTGGAAGTTCGTATGGAAGGGAATATGTTTGTCACACATTACTCTCTTGACATGAGATGCACGTTCTTTGATGGAAGGCAAGTCTAGTGTGCGTTTGTCAGTGTTTTAGCTAGCTTCTAAATTTTGGTAGTCAAATTTCTAGGCTTCTCCTATGTCAATCAATAGATTTAACAATTATTTCAATCTTAAACAGAAAATAATAGCTATGTATTTTGATAGTTAAAGTAATGACTTAATTAGTAGCCATAATGATCAACAAAAATTAAGTATTTGGAGTCGAGTGACTCCTTGACCTACAGCTGGTTAAAACACTGGTGTGTGTGTGTGTGTGTGTGTGTATGTGTGTGCGTTATGTGTGTGTGCGTTTCAATCTGGTGTGTGCAGTATTATGTTCCTGTAATCACCATATCATATCAGCTTTCAAAGCTCAGTTTACCAGCTTTATCTTAAACTGTCACGATTCACTTGAGTATAAATTCTTATAATTTTTAATTATAAATGTAATGATATATGTGTCATTTGCTGTTTACTGTTGTTATTGTTAGGCTAAAACATTTGATGGGTTTTGAGAAGGAGGATTTAATTGGACATGTGCCTTTCGAATTTCACCATCACGAAGATGCTAACGCTAATCTAGAATGCAGTAAAGGAAGTAAGTATTACATTATCTATACCGTAATTTCTCTAAAACTTCGGCAACCTAATTTCGTTAATAAATAATTATTTTACAAGAAAGTAGCAAAAAATATTCTAAATATTCATTTTTTAAATTAGTGTTGTCTTTTGTTCTGATTTGGACTCATCGAAGGAAAGACCACTACAACTACACAGCCAAGTAACTTTTTCATTCTATGGCTTTATTGTACTTTTCATGAAAGCCTCTAATTTTGTCAAAATAATTGCACAAGGCAGAAACTTTGCAGTTTTACCTCCAAAAATTCGTTAAAAAATATAGCCTTACCCCTTTGTGCCGAATTTTTAGAGAAATTACGGTAGTATTCAAGTCCACTTCACTTACTTGTAGGAGAGATAAATAGTGTTTATAATTTCAATAAACAAGTGTTTTTACACAATATGTTTCTACTCACTATACTTGAGATACATTAGAGTGTAGTATATTTTGTATTATTATATATTCCATTATAGTAATGGAGCGAGGTGAAGGGCTGAGTGGATACTATAGGTATATCAATAAATATGGCTGCCATGTGTGGATGCAGTCCAGAGGGATCATGATGTTTGATAGCCGAACAGGAAAACCCAGTTACATTGTTTGTATGAACTACGTTATCAGGTGAGGAGTGTGTGTATATTGTTGCTGTATATGTCCTGCCTAGCTGGTACCAAATATTTGAATGTTAGAATGGTTTATTCCTTGTGACCCGTTTATGTGGTACGTTGGCTGGGAGGAGCAGTAATATGGGTATATACCGTACACATGGAATATTATACAAGGCAAAAACATTGACTTTTTAACGTTTTACAGATTTAGCTAGTCAGTAAAAGATTTCTCAAATTAAATTTAATTTTAATTATTTCCTTAATTCGTTAAATTAAAGACTAAGTTTAATATATCATGTATATATATGGTAGTTGACAGTTGCCTTTTATTGCTGGTATGATATAATGTAGCTTTAATACCATTAAGCTAACCCTGCTGATAACTGTAGCAATGCATAATGAAACTTGAATGTAACTTCATGAATAAAATAAAGTGACAAATACTAAACAATTTAGACAACGTTTCCATGATGAAGATAGGCATACCAAGTGTCGCAATTTTCTCTTAAACAAATTAAGTAAAAAAATGACCTTTTGTTTTGTAAGCTGACTGACTTCCAAAAAACCAGCTAGCAATTGCAGCAGCTTGGTTCTCAAACCAGTACCGAAAGTGAAGATATCAACAAAAATATTGTTACAATTGATTTCCTAATTGCTTTTATGCATGTATGCAGACAAGTAACATGACATTTTTTTAACTCTGGGTTTTGCAATTTAATGTTAAAGTGGCAATCTTTGTAAAGGCCTAGGGGAGATCCATTATACAGTTATTAATGCTTGCAACAGGCTAGCAATTGGTCCTTTGTTCTAATAACCCTTTCATAAAGGACGTCCTTTGTGGGTTGTGTAGGTGTATTGAGTCAGAGGGTATAGGGATAATTCTAACCCCAATAATATAGTAATACATGGCAGACACATAATAATAGTTGACTGTAGTAATAGTATAATAGTAGTAGATTGGTGGTTGGACTTATGCCCACTTTATCATTGTAAGTGTTTACATTATTTAGGCTTTGATCCATTGTGTTATTGATTATACTATAATTTCGTAGTGGAAATGGCCTCACTAAAGTGCGTTCATGTTGAGTTAAGAATTTGCTCATTAGATATTCATCTAAAATTCATTAATTATGGCTACACATCGCCCACGCACTTCCGTACTTAACACATTATGAATGGAAAGTTATTGCGCAATAATTGCCAATGAATACTAATGAGCAAATCCTCAAGTCAACGTGAACGCACTTTAGTTACTATTGTTTGTTGTGTTACTATTATTACCCCAAGCGTGTAGGTTGATGGTTACAGTAGTCAGTTTGTGTGTGTGTGTGTGTGTGTTTCTGCGTGTGTTAGCATGGGATACTTGATGGCAGAACTTTATCTTCTAGTGATAGTGAATTTTGTTAGCATGAAAATTCTATAGTCTGTCTAGTGAAACTTTTATGCTCTGCTCTACAAGTTTACTAGATGTTGGTATGCTTTTACTTGATTCGGTTGGTTGGTTGGAGGGGAAAGCCTATATGTCGATGTTGACCTAATTAATTGTATGCAATTTATAATTAGTAGTACGAAATTCCGTCTGGTTACTGAACTGATACTCTCTGTTACTATATGTTACAATCCAACAATGGATGGTGTATGGTCATATAGTAGATAACCTTTAAACCCACCATCCACTATTCAACACTGTTGAATGGTGGATGTAGTTTTGTGCAGTACTTTTCAACAAACTTGGCTAATAGTGGTGTGTGGGTGAGCTTTATAGATTAAGTTTTATTGTGTAATTTATTTTTCCATTGTAGCAAGGATAAAGGAGAAAAAGAACTGGAGATGAGAAGAAGCCAAGCTTCCATTGCCGCTGGCCCTTCCACAGACTCCTCCACCCCTCCTACAGGAGGAGGCTCGTCACGTTCCTTTGATCCTTTCCCAACACCTCGTGCAGATGGAGTTATTGTTAACCCCTTTGAAACCGCCATTAGTAGTAGCGTAGTTGTTGAAGAAATTGACGATGATTCAAGTGGTTCCGCCATGTTATCAGTATCCTCCGATTCACCCTCTGATACCCACAGCATCCGTACCATTTCACCCGATACAACACCCTCCGAGTATTCCAATAGTGGTGTATTGAAACTCATGGATCACATGATCAGTGATAGTGATGATCAAGGTTATGGCTCCACCTATTCCTCTCGTAGCGGTGGATCCGTGGTGTCTCCCCAATCGGTTGGATCATCCTCTTACACTAATGATGACAACGTTAGTGTATTCCATGATTCACCACAATCAGCAGCTTCATACTGCCATTCACCTGAACTATCACCTAGTGAACCATTAACTACTAACAATCCTCACAATAAACCAAATCTCATTACTCAATTGCTGACAACAGGAAATGCAGCACGAAAACCTACACTACCACAGCAGCAGCCATTTTGGACTCCTCAAGGGCACCCTCAGTATGCTCCGATTACTCCTATCTCATATCAGCAAGCAGGAGGAGGATTCACTCTAACCAGTGATAAGCACACCACTATGTACCCAACACCTCATAGTGTGGGTAGTGCCATGAAGGGTGCCATACAACCATCATCAATACCACAGATCTTGCCCATTAATCATTTCCCATCTCCTCAATTGAATCCTCCTTCCCTTGGCTTCCAGTTCACCAGTTATCCATCAATGCCCCCTCCTCCCCCTCCTGCCACTGCTGCCTCACACAGTTATCGTTCCTCCACTGAGCGAGTACCAGTGGCTGCCATGGCCACCATATATAACCCCAACCACGGCACCAGTCCTGTCATGGCAGCAAACATGAAGAAATTGCCTGTTTTAAGTGTCGAGGACATTCAGCTACACACATCTCATTATTAGTGTAAACCCAACCTGCATGACACATACTGTACATTCACTGAACCTGCCTTTCGTACTGTGTAATTTTCCAAAGTTATTATTATTATTATTATTATTTTTATATCCCTCTCTAATTATAAGTAATTCAAATGATAATTTATCTCTTTGTCAACTGTAAGAAATTAATTCTGATGATAATAAAATTATTGATTAAAATTATTATACTAATTGGTATTTATAATAGTAATTCACTGAGGTATGGGGTCCGGGTGGGAGGTCTGGCTGATCAAGTTCGTTTTAGTAATTTCTCACGATATATCGAGGGGATTCGAGGATAGATTCTAGTACGAAAATAGCCAGCAGCCATGAGTGAGGCTAATTTAACTTCCAAACGAGTCATCAAACAGGGACTCTTGATGAAGCGGTGTAGGGTACGTTGGTAGAGATAATAAGAATGATATCACTAAATTAGACTGTAGTCATTATTATTATACATAATTATATTCGATCGTGTTGCTGTTTCCACATAATATTATATACATTGAAATCATTTTTTGCCTTGATTTCTTAGTGGTGCTGGAGGCCAAGATTTATTGAAATAATCTCTGATCCTCCGGATTTTACAGGTATATAATACACATGCAATGAGTAAAGCTGTGGTTTTAAGTACTGATGATATACCAGCTATACACTACATCAATACAAACAGATCAGTCATAGTTTTTACTCCAAAGTGTCTTGCTTAGCCATGAAGTTTTAGAGTGAAACATGCATGCCTGGTTGTAGCAACAGCATGTGGTATTACAATCATACTAAACTGTACCGAACCAAATCCCCATGATGTAATTATAATGGTACGCTGTGCTTTACTTCAATATACAGCTTGTGCAGCAGTTTTTGCCTATTCTTTACTATCAACAGTAACCTAGCTATTCAAGCAAAGTACTAGAATAGCCTCCTTATGCAGGGAGTAAATGCAATAAACATTTTTTAAAACTAATTATCATGCAACTAGTACATGTACGTATCTTAAAATGGCTTCATCAGCTACAGAATAAATTAGACCATAATTTCAGGCCATCAATCATGAATAATGCTGAATTGAATCACTAGTATTAGTCCACGAGTTGTTATAGCAACTGTGCAATAATCTGTTCGGGCATTTTGTAGGAGTAAAAAACACCTTGTGAAAGCATATAGCTGGCTGTGTGATGTAATTAAAAAGTGTTTTTACGATTTTTATTGTTAATTCAAGAATTGTATTTTAATACATGCAAGTTGTGTTATTGTTATCTGTCTATAACAACTGTTACTAGTAATGGTATGTATACGTTAATATGTGCACTTGTACATTTTTGGAGTTAGTATGTATTATCGGTTTACTATAAGTATAGTATGAGGGAATTTTTGCAGATGTTTTTTCCTAACGCCACCCTAGTGTATATAATATTTAAAGAGGGGGGAGTGTATCAATATGTAATGCTTATTGGATATGGTAGTTTTAACTGCTATATACATAAATTCACCTTTATGATATCCTCATGTTTAACAGCCTAGTTAAAGTATACGATGGTTTGTGTTACTTTGCAGTTTGTTTATTCTAAAACATGCATGGCTTGAGACATGTTTCAGATCAACAATGAATTAAAACTGTACCACTTTATTCATGCAATTTTATTCTACCATTTTTTTCACAGTACTGTCATTATACATACATGCCATTAAAATCACTTTTTTTCAGCTGTTTTTAAATTTGCAGTATTGTTGTTACTGATTTTGCATGTTTTTATAAACAAATCTATGTAGGGACGACTATATTTTACTTAATGTGCATTTACTTTGTTAACCAATAGCTGTGTATGTTGGAAATGGTTTGAGAAAACTTTAAACTGAAATTGTTGCCTGTTGTTTTCCCTACGCTGGCTACTGGGAAAATTTAGTGAAACCATATATGGTAATGATTATTTCAGTGAATAATCATGTTGAAAGATAACTTGTTTTAATGTTGCTCCAACTCTCTGTAATGTTTATTATTTTTATTATGATGAAATTCTCTGCAGAGAGTTAGGATATTTGCTTTTTTTTCCCTTTTTTCAGGCCCTCTGTACTCGTTTTTCCTGTTGATATTTGATCAGTCTCATCGCAATGTTAAAAAAGCTATCCGAATTCAAGACATCGTCACAATTAGATCAGGGAAACGGAACACTTTTCAAGTGTACCTCAACAATGGAATGTTTATATTATTTCGTACTGAATCAATGGAAGCTCAAGGTGCATGGATGGCGGAGTTAAAGATGGCATTAGGAAGAGGTCAGTTATAGTAACCACCATATGTTA
The DNA here is from genome assembly GCA_036873525.1 of Chalinula nematifera. Taxonomy (NCBI): domain Eukaryota; kingdom Metazoa; phylum Porifera; class Demospongiae; order Haplosclerida; family Chalinidae; genus Chalinula; species Chalinula nematifera. The sequence goes on from JAYJLX010121967.1 coordinate 18,203, forward strand.
GGCACAATGTCATGCATTGCCTTTATTATTTGGCCATATAGTGTTGTATTGTTGAGTTGTTGATAGAGCTGGTGTAGTAACGGTATTCAGATTATAGTGAGATTTGATAAGCATAATGGTTATTGGTTTAGATAAAAACATCCATACAAGAAAGCATGTGTGTTTTAGTTTGATTTATAAGGATTTGAGCTAAGTTAATAACATGACTTAGACTATACAGAATGCTAGTGTTTGTGTATTGCTGATAATATCACTTAAAACACAAATATTGTGCATTACAAATTTTTGTTTTCAAAAATTTTACACAATTTTAATTTTGTGCAACCAAGTGTACATGGTCAAAAATTTGAATTATTTATAATTTCTGTGCACTGGCCATTGAACAAAGTAGAATATAACGCAAATTTTTCATGTTTTATGGTATTAATGATTCAACAATGTTGCATAGGTTGTAATAACAGTAATCTTCTATGCAGGTAATATATTTCACGTCCAAGTCAGTACTCCAGCAGACAACTTTGTTCTCGATCACGCACTTCTATACTGCATTGGTGTCAACCTTCCGAATCATCACATTGGCCAGTTGGATCGTGTCCTTGTGGTGGCATCAGCCATCAATGATGTGAACCTCCATGCATGGAATTTAAGTCGTGTGAAAAGGTTCATGGTAATAGAGGCTGGTATACAAATGGAGTTGTGTGGTAACTGCATGGGTCACAGAAAGAAAACAGTCACTTTCCTAATATCACCTGAGTTCATTCAGGATTGCGTTGACTTCTTAGTCAAGGAGGCAAGGGTGCCGAACGAACCAAAACGAATGGCCGGTGATGGTCCGCTCTACTATTCCCTGCCTCATAGTTGCAGTGTGGTTGCAGAAAGTTCCGGCTCTACACCTTGTCCTACATACACCAATGCTGAAATGATTGTATTAGGGAAAGACAACAGGCAGTTATCAGCAAGTACTGGACTATACATCAACTACGATGGGCGTGGTCGATCGTTCTCCACTACTGTTACACAAACTGCACGTGGGAAGTCCTCAGCCACCTCCCAGCAACCCTCCCTCCCTCCTAGAGGAGTACGTAGGACCACTGAGGCAACTGATGATAACACATCTCCGTCTGCACTCCCATCACCAGTGAAATCTACCACCAACACTACTACTACTAGTACTACCACTACTAGTAGTACGGGTGCTACAGCTACTGCTACTAGTACTACTACTACTACTAGTAGTATAGGTGCAACAGCTACTGCTACTAGTACTACTACCACAGCGCACCACTTTGATCATGTACCGTATCAAATAGATCATCGTATCTATGTCAATGAAAGAGGTAGAATGACAGAAGACACGCATGTGTTTGGGAGTGACACTTGGGAACACAATTCAAGGAGCAAAAGGCAAGTTAGACCACCTCTGATCCCACCGAGAGT
>JAYJLX010122077.1:0-19605 GCA_036873525.1 Chalinula nematifera
ATCTTTTACCTTCTCCTGAAATTTTATATAGATTAATTATTAAAGAATGTAATAAAAATAGTATCTGTAGAATTAATCAAACATATAGCAACAACAACTATGAGGTAAAATTTATTTTAAATGCAATTTGAAGTTAGTTCCTATGCAAAGATAAATAGCTTTCTAAATGTTCTAAAAAAAAGACCAGATGGTTATCATGAAATTTATACTCATTTTCAGCTGCTTGACCTTAAAGATGAATTATTTTTTTCTGAGAGCTCACAAAACCAAGTATTGTGTGACGGCATAACACCAGAGGAAAATATAATTCTAAAAAGTGTTGAGTGGTTCAATAATAAATTCGATAAAAATCAGCATTTTTCGGTAACAGTAGAAAAAAACATCCCTATGGGTGCAGGTCTTGGTGGGGGCAGCTCAAATGCAGCAGCCACTTTATGTTTCCTATGCGATTATCATGGCATTGAAAGAAGATTATTGGATTTTCATGAAATATCTTATGAATTAGGTGCAGATATCCCAATTTTTATCTTTGGAAAGAGTGCTTTTGCTTCAGGTATTGGAGAAAAAATTGGAGAAGAATCTAGCGATAAATCGAGCTATATCTTGATTAATCCAAATATCAATATTTCAACAAAATTACTTTTCTCTTCTAAAGATTTAATTTTTTGTGATGAAATTAATTTTGAGCTGAATAGTTTTTTAGAGCCCTTAATTAAATGTAGTTCAGAATTTAATGATTTTTATAACAGCTTTAAAGAATTTTTAAATGAAGAGGAATTCAATAAATTGCAGTTGACTGGCACTGGATCTACATTATTTATTAAAAATCCCAGTGAAACTCTTATAGAAAAAATTCATGCAAAAAATTGCGAGAATTTTAGAGTTTTTTTAACTAAAGCATTAGAATACTAACTCTGGCATATTGGGGTGTGGCCAAGTGGTAAGGCAGCGCCTTTTGGTGGCGCCATTCGTAGGTTCGAATCCTACCACCCCAGCCATTAAAATAGGACAAAATTGAATAATCAGATTATTTTTACAGGGAACTCAAATCCTGACTTAGCGCAAAGAATTGCAGATAACCTTAATACTAAGCTGGGTGCTATTAAAGTTGATACTTTTAGTGATGGTGAGATCAATGTAGAGATACAAGAAAATGTCCGAGGTAAAGACACATTTATCATTCAATCTACAAATAATCCTGCACATAAAAATATTATGGAGCTTGTATTGATTGCTGATGCATTAAAAAGAGCTTCAGCAAGATCTATCACAGCTGTTATTCCTTATTTTGGATACTCAAGACAGGATAGACGTGTTAGATCAGCTAGAGTACCAATTAGTGCAAAAGTTGTTGCAGACATGCTGTCAAATGTTGGCATATCAAGAGTTATTACATTAGATATTCACTCAGAACAATTACAAGGCTTTTTTGCTTTCCCAGTCGATAACATTTACACCGCAAATATTATGGTGAAAAGTCTCAAAGATGAGTATGACGTTGATGAACTGCAAGTAGTATCTCCCGATCTTGGGGGTGTTATTAGAGCAAGATCAGTTGCAAAAACACTTGAGATTCAAGATTTAGCGATAATTGATAAAAGAAGGGAAAAGGCAAATGAATCTGAAGTTATCAATTTAATTGGAGAAGTTGAAGGCAAAGTATGTATTGTTCCAGATGATTTAATTGATACAGCTGGCACTTTGAGCAATGCAAGCCATGCGCTCAAAGATAAAGGTGCCAAGAAAATAATTGCATTCATTACTCATCCAGTATTGTCAGGGAATGCCATCGAAAACCTTAATAATTCAGCAATTGATAAGTTGGTAGTATCAAACTCTATCGATATAGATGACAAATCGAAAAAATGTCCTAAAATAGACGTCTTTGATGTAGCACCAGTGTTATCCAAAGCAATAACGAGACTAACAACTGGTGAATCAATAAGTGAACTTTTTAGATAATGGAAAATATAAAATTTAAAGCAGAACAAAGAGAAAAGACCGGTGGTCTTTCATCAAAACAATCTATTTATAATGACAGGAAAATTCCTGGAATTATTTATGGCGGGAAAGATGAGCCTTTGCCAATTTTGATAAATGAGAATGACCTTATCAGAGTAACCTCCAATGCTGGTTTATTTAACTCAATAGTTGAAGTTGAGGTCGGTGATAAAAAAGAAATGGTTGTATTTAAAGAAGTTCAAAAACATCCATCAAAAAATGTTTTTACTCATGTTGATCTGCAAAGAGTGGTCGATGGAACAAAAATTAACGTTGTTGTACCAGTTGTCTTGTTAAATCAAGAAAAATGCTTTGGTGTCAAAATTGAAGGTGGCGTTATAAACCATGTTTTAAAAGAAGTTTCAGTGTTGGCAGACCCAAATAATATTCATGAATCAATTGATGTAGATATGGAAGATATCAAATCAAAAGAAAAGGTAAGACTTAGCATGCTTAAAACTGATGGAGCTTATGATTTTCCATCAACTCTTAAAAACCAAGATCCTGTGTTAGTATCTGTTCTAACTGCAAGAGGTGGAGGCATGTCTCTTGAAGATGAGCTAGAGGAAGAGGCAGCAACCGAAGGCGAGGAAACTGCTGATTCAGGTGATGAGAAAGCTGCTGAAGAAAATACTTCAGATAATTCTGAAGAACAATCCGAATAATTTGTTAGATCTTTGCATCATTGGCTTAGGCAATCCAGGAGATAAACATTTAAGAACCAGGCACAATGCTGGTTATGATTATCTTGAAAAACTTTGCAATGATCTGGGTATCGTTTTAACTCCAAATAAAAAACTTGATGGCCATTATGGAGAGGCTGTTATAAATGATCTGAAGATTGGGTTTCTCAAACCTAATGAGTACATAAATAATAGTGGCAAATCAGTTCTTCTGGTTAAAAAATATCATGTTAAAAACTTATCAGATATTTTAGTAATCCATGATGATATGGATCTAGAGCCTGGAGAAGTCAAATTAAAAGAAGGTGGCGGTCATGGCGGACACAATGGTCTTAAGGATATCATTGCAAAGGCAGGTAAAGATTTTGTTCGATTAAGATTTGGTATCGGCCACCCTCCTACCAAACAAGAAACAAATGCATGGGTGATAAAAAAACCAAACCCACAGGAAAAACAAGGTCTAGAAGAATCCTTTGCAAAAGCAGATTCTACCAGAGATTCTATTCTGGAAAAAAAATGGCTAATTGCCATGAACGAACTTCATAAAAAATGAGCATTAAATGTGGCATAGTTGGATTACCCAACGTAGGCAAATCTACGTTATTCAATGCATTAACTTCGCAAAAAATTGATGCTGAGAATTTTCCATTCTGCACTATTGAACCAAACATAGCTCGTGTAAATATACCCGATACTAGATTGGATAAACTTTCAGCACTAGTAAATCCTGAGAAAACTATTCCATCATTTATGGAATTTGTTGATATTGCAGGTTTGGTTAAGGGTGCGCACTCAGGTGAGGGTCTTGGTAACAAATTTTTATCACATATTAGAGAAACCCAATGTTTTGCGCATGTAATTAGATGTTTTGATGATGAAAATGTTATTCATGTAGAGGGCAAAGTATCTCCACTTGAAGATCTTGAAACAATTGATACAGAACTGATACTGGCAGACCTTGAAATAATTATTAAGCGCAAAGAGCGTATAGGGAAACAGTTAAGAAATGGAGATAAGGCAACGCAATTTGAATTTGATCTACTTGAAAAGATTGAAAATCATTTAAATGAAACAAAACCTATTAGAGATTTATCTTTTGAACCTAATGAGCTTGAGATTTTAAAACAAATACAGCTAGTAACTGCCAAACCATTTTTCTTCATTGCTAATTTGCATGAGGATGAAGCTAAAAACACACATTATTCAGCTCTAGAAGAGTATGCTGCTAAATCTGATCTTCCTGTTATCAAGGTATTTGCTAAAGCTGAGGGTGAATTGGTTGATTTGGAACCCAGTGAAAAAATAGAATATCTTGAAATGCTTGGGCTTCAAGAACCAGCACTAAATGCAGTAATTAGAAAGGGATATGAGATGCTAAATTTATTCTCATACTTTACTGCCGGCCCTAAAGAAGTGAGAGCATGGTCAGTTAAGACAGGTTCGACTGCTCCTCAAGCTGCTGGAAAAATTCATACAGATTTTGAAAAGGGATTTATCACGGCAGAAGTTATTGGTTTTGATGATTACATGTCTTGTGGTGGGGAGCTTAAAGCGAAAGAACAAGGCAAATTAAGAATTGAAGGTAAAGATTACATTGTTAAAGATGGTGATGTTATTCACTTTAGATTTAATGTGTAAATTGATGTAATTAAAAATTAATTATTTATAATTACTTTCTGCATTGGCTATGTAGCTCAGCTGGTTAGAGCACAGCATTCATAATGCTGGGGTCGGTGGTTCAAGTCCACCCATAGCCACCATTCTCTTGTAAGAATCTATTTCCTTGCTACAGCAAAAATGATTGCTATTGAAACAAGTGCAATAACACCATCTTGGCCTATATCAGTAAGAATTTGTGAGAAGTTTTGATAGACAGCTCCAATAAAAGCGGAGTCAGGTCCAAATAAAACTCCCAAAAGAAGTGATACTGAAGTTACTAGCAATAGAACTTGGGTAAGTTTTTCTAAGAACTTCTGAAGTTTGTCAAAGTTAAAGTCAAAAAATTTCATGTTCAAAAGAGCGTGAGGGCCTAAGCCCTCACACTAGAATAGTTTATTTTATCTTAAGTATACCCAATACAATGAGTAAGACGATCAATCCACCTAGACCGCCTGCACCTAACATATCGACATAACCCATAATTGTACCGATTACATCGCCAACAAACCAAACGTTACCGCCAAATACGATCCCAGCAACAATACCAAGACCAATAACGCTAACAAGAACGCCTGTGAGACCATCTACGAAGTCTCTTACAGTTTTCATAATACTATCCATATTTCCCCCATGAAATAGTTCATGGATATGGTACAAAATCGACTATTTTTGACAAATTAATTTAAATTAGCATTTAACCACTAAAAATAAGGGTATGGGACAATATAAATCTGAATTATATATGCTTTGAAGTCCTGAAAACCACTAGATATAGTGTTTTTGAGGGCAATCAATCACTAAAAAAAACTTTTGGTGACAGAATATTCTTAGGATCAAGCGATTTTTTTATTTTTTGAAGAAGAAGGTATTTGCTCTGGTATTCAGGGAAATCTGACCAAATATTTTTCTTTCGTTGCCCTATGCCATGTTCTGCACTTGGAGACCCACCAAAATCTTTTAGAAGAGAGTAAACATTTTCGATTAATTCTAGCTCTCGTTCCTTGGAAACAATATTTAGATGAATATTGCCATCTCCCAGATGACCAAATGAGTAAATTTCAGTTTGGCCTAACTCTTCTATTTTTAAAAGAAAGTTCCCTAACTGTTCAAGAGGAATACAAATATCCATCTTGTAAGCATTATTATCGGCAAGAATTACAGGAAGATCCTCTCTCTTAGCCCAAGCCTCCTCAGCTTGTTTTGAATTAAGTAATGAAATGTTTAGTTCTTTTTCTGCCAAACTTTCCAAGCATTTCTCGATTTCAGCTGCATTGCTTGAAGCAAGCTGCACCAACACAAAATATTTTGCTTCAGGATTGCTTCCTAATAAGTTCTGACAATTTGTATCCCAATACTCTACTGAGGAAATTGCTTGTTTAATTTCTGGTTTCAATATTTCGTTTTTAATGACCTCTATATCATCTGTTTGAATTACCAAATCCTCTCTAATGGTTGGCTTTTCACATGTATTAAGCACGACTTCATAAATTATTCCAAGCGAGCCTTCTGAGCCAAAAAAGATTTCCATCAAATTTGGACCCGTTGAGTCTTTCTTAATCTCTTTTTGAAGTTCTAATATTTCACCAGTCGCTAAAATTACCTTCATTTTCGCAACATAATCTTTGGTTGATCCATATCTAATGAATTTTGCTCCAGCTGCATTTGTCGCAACATTCCCCCCTATTGAGCTTGAGGAAGACGATGATAGAGAGATAGGTAATAATCTATTGTTTTCATCAGCTAAAGCTTTTGCATCATCTGTAATTGCTCCAGCTTGGCATTTAATTTGTTGTTTATCTGCCAACCATTCAATTTTGTTCATCCTTTCAAGGGAGATTACAATTTCTTTTTGCGTAGCTGTTGCTCCGCCACATAGACCTGTTCTACCTCCAGATGGGACTATTGGATAAGACTCATTGCTAGCTAAATTTACTAATTGAATTAGATCTTCTTCTGTTTCTGGGAAAAATATTGCTAATGGGTCAGGTTTGATGCCTTTATACCAATCGACTCCATATTTTTCAAAATAGTCATCGCTGACTTTAACCTTTTTATCGCCAAACTTATTTACTAACTTATCTAAGACTTCACTCATTTCTTAAAAACATAAAAGTTTCTATATATAAAAACTGTTATAAAGCTAAAAATTGAGGCGATAACCTTTTGTATAAGTATATTTTCTACCCCAATCTTTATTAACAGTATAAACATTAGTGCTGTAATTACAGCTCCAATTACTCCGCCTAAGAAGTAAGCAAAAAACTCAATCGTTGGTTTGTCATTAAGCCATCCTTTTTGAAAAACATAGCGCTTAGCCAAAACAAAACTGACACATGTTCCTAAGAGGTAACAAAAAAAAGCAACATATGCGCGATTAAAATTAAAAAAATAATCAACCAAAAACAGCACTGTGAAGTCAGCAACAAATGCGACACCATTAGTGCCTGCGTATTTTGTAATTTTGATTATGAAGTTTTTCAAGATTTGATAACTTCGGAGAAAACTTTAGCAATCTTTTCAATTCCCCAATCAAGCTCCTCTTTAGTTACAATCAAAGGAGGTGCAAATCTGATGGTGCTTTCATGAGTTTCTTTACATAAGATGCCTGCTTCTAATAGAGTTTTTGAAAGCTCATTTCCTGATATGTATTTCTGATCGATTTCAACACCAAGCCACAAACCCATACCTCTAATCTCAACAATAAGTTCGCTATTGAGTGCTGTAAGTTGTTCTTTAAAATAATCGCCCATAACTCTGCTGTTTTCTATTAAATTTTCTTCATATAGAAGTTCAAGTGATCTTTTTGCCAGAGCAGAGGCCAGCGGATTGCCTCCAAATGTTGATCCATGAGAGCCTGGATCCATCCAGCTCAGCACTTCTTCAGAGCTTAAAAAAACTGATACCGGCATAAACCCACCGCCAAGGGCTTTCCCAAGAATTAAGCCATCTGGCTGTACATCACATGAATTCTCGCCACATGAACATTGACCGCATGAGTGTTGATATGCAAACAATTTGCCTGTTCGTCCCAAACCAGACTGAATCTCATCAAGAATCATCAGGACATTGTGTTTAGTGCAGATTGCTCGGACCTCATTGAGGTAATTATTTGGTGGAACAATTATTCCACCTTCACCCTGAATTGGCTCGATAATAACTGCTGCTGTGTTTGGGGTAATTGCATCTTCAATCGCTTTGCTTGAACCATATTCTACTGCCACAAAACCTGGTGTGTGGGGACCAAAGTCTTTTCTAGAATTTTCGTCTGTTGAGAAACTAATTATTGTTGTCGTTCTGCCATGAAAATTTCCTTCAGCAACAATTATTTCAGCTTTATTCTCCTCAACTTTTTTTGTTCGATAAGCCCATCGTCTTGAAGATTTAATTGCAGTCTCAACTGCTTCTGCTCCAGAGTTCATTGGCAAAGCCATTTCAAACCCAGTCATCTGAGTTATTGTTTCTAAATATGGCCCAAGTGTATCTGTATAGAATGCTCTTGAAGTCAAAGAGAGCCTGCTGGACTGATCATGAAAAGTTTTTAACAACACTGGGTGCGCATGGCCATGGCTTACGGCAGAGTAACCAGACATCATGTCTAGATATTTTTTTTCACTCACGTCCCAAACCCAAACGCCTTTGGCTTTTGATAAAACAACTGGAAGTGGTTTGTAGTTGTCTGGCCCGTAAATTGACTCTTTTTTTATAAAGCTTTTTTGAATATCATCTAACACTGACATTATTTTAATCAGAAAGCATAAGAACTGCTAGGGCAAAGATGGGAATTAAACAATCAAGCAATCATATCTTCATGATCGAGCCAAAAACTTTTTTCATGAATCCTGAAACACTTGCCTCCAACCATTACCAAGATGGCGATGATGAAAATCCTGAACTCATTACGGCCCAAGCAAAAGTTGAATTTTTTGCACTAAAAAATGCTATTGAACAGAATGGCGTAACTGTTACAAGTATGCTTGGCAGCGAGCTTTGCCCTGATCATATTTTTCCAAATTGGTTTATAACTTTTGAAGATAAAACTGCCCAATTATTTAGTATGTGCGCCCCTAACCGAAGGTTAGAGAAAACACCGGAGATGGTTGGCTTTCTAAAACAGCATTATTCTTTGACAGGCGATTTATCCAACTTTGAAAATGAAAATATATTTCTTGAATCAACTAGTAGTATGGTTTTTGATCGGGTAAATAAAATTGTTTATGCGACGCCTTCCCCAAGAACTAATGAGGAATTATTAAGAACTTGGTGTGCGGACAATGGATTTAAACTTGTGTGCTTCGAAACAGAAAGTCACACTGGAGAAGCGATCTATCACACTGATGTTCTGATGTATGTTGGCACAAGTGTAATTGGAATATGCTACGAAGTGATAAAAGATGAGTACAGAAACATGGTAAAAGAGCATGTTGAAAAATATCATGATGTCCTTGAAATAACTAAAGATCAGATTCTAGATTTTTGTGGGAATAGTTTGGAGGCAAGAGATGAAAACGATAATCTCTATTTGATTATGTCTTCAAGAGCATTTCATGCACATACAGAAGATCAAAGAAAAAAATTAGCTCAACATTTTACAGAAGTAATTCATGCAGATATCCCTACCATAGAAAGGTATGGCGGGGGATCTGCTAGATGTATGCTTTCGGAATTATTCTGAGTCAGCAAATTCCAGTTTTACTTTGCCATCTCTTCTGATTTCAGTAACTTTAACCCTGATATTGTCACCTTCATTAATGACATCAGTTAAATGTTCAAAATCCTGTTTAAATTGTGATATGTGAAGCAAACCATCTTTTCCAGGCATGAATGTTACGAAGGCACCAAATTCAACTATTTTTGCGACAACAGCATCGTACTCTTTGCCTTCTTCAGGCTCAGCACACATGAGTTCAATCTTTTCCTTAGCTGCTTCTGCAACTGCTTTGTTTTCTCCAAAGACGCTTACACTTCCATCATCTTGTAGCTCGATAGTTACACCAAACTCATCTTGTAGTCCTTTTATAGTTGAACCACCTTTTCCAATAACAACTTTTACCTTGTCTTTGTGAACTTTGAACTTGCAGAAATATGGAGCCAAGCTAGTCAGTTCATTGGCTTTTGGCATAGCCTCATCCATGATCCCTAGGATATGCATTCTTGCATCGCGAGCTTGCGTAAGAGCTTTTTCTAAAATTTCTTCGTTTATCCCCTCGATTTTGATATCCATCTGTAAGCCTGAAACACCATTTTTTGTTCCAGCAACTTTAAAATCCATATCTCCAAGATGATCTTCATCTCCAAGAATATCGGTTAGAACTTCAAAACGATCTCCATCCTTAATTAGACCCATAGCAACTCCGGCTATGTTTTCTTCAACTGGCACACCTGCCGCTCTAAGAGCTAAACAGCCACCACAGACAGAAGCCATTGAGCTTGATCCATTTGACTCAGTAATTTCACTTACAACCCTAATTGCATATGGGAATTCCTCAAGTGTTGGCACTGCGAATTGAAGTGATCTTTTTGCTAACGCTCCATGTCCTATTTCTCTTCTCTTTGGACCCATTGGGAAACCTAACTCACCTACGCTGTAGCTTGGGAAATTATAATGAAGCATGAAGTTATCTTTTGTTTCACCAGCTAATGCATCCACGATTTGAACATCTTTTGATGATCCAAGTGTTGCAGTAACAATAGCCTGTGTTTCACCTCTAGTAAAAAGTGCTGAACCATGAACTGAAGGAAGGAAATTTGTTTCAATCGAAATGTCTCTGACTTCAGTCAAACTTCTACCGTCAATTCTTTTTTGCTCTGAAAGTACATTTTCTCTGACAACATCCTTCTCAACTTCTTTAAACTGCTTCAAATAATCGTCATGCTTCTCTTCGTCTAAACCTTCAAGCAATTGATCTTTAATAGCAGAGATCTTCTCGCCACGTTCTTTCTTGTCTACAGTTGTAAACGCATCTGCTAGGGCTGCTCTATGATTTGTATTAACTTCATCGAATACCTTTTGCTCTTCATCTGCATGAGCATTTACGTATTCTTTCCTTTCAGGAAGAACCTCATCTGCAAATTCATTGATTCCTTTAATAACAGACTGCATTTCTTGGTGAGCAAATAAAATACCACCAATCATCAAATCTTCACTAAGCTCATTTGCATCAGATTCAACCATTAAAACTGCACTTTCTGTACCCGCAACAACCATATCAAGATCTGAATTTGGCATATCAGCAAATGATGGATTCAAGACATACTCATCATCAATGAAACCAACTCTTGCCCCACCGATTGGACCATTAAATGGCACATCAGCAATAGACATTGCCGCAGAAGCAGCCAGCATGGCCACAACATCAGGCGGATTTTCTTTATCCAGTGATATCAGCATGCAATTTACTTGAACCTCTTGAGTAAAGAAGTCAGGGAAAAGAGGACGCAAAGGTCTATCAATCAACCTAGAAGTTAAAGTTTCAAACTCAGTAGGTCTTGCTTCTCTTTTAAAATATCCACCAGGAATTTTCCCAGCAGCATATGTTTTTTCTGAATAGTGGACACTCAATGGGAAAAAGTCACGTCTTTCCTCATCAGCTTTTGTTACTATGGCGCACATCACAACAGTATTTCCCATGGAGGCAATTACTGATGCTGTGGCTTGTCGTGCGATTTTGCCTGTTTCTAATACAAGCGTTTTTGATCCCATTGGGATCTCTTTTCTTACAATTTTTTTCATATTAATCTCTTAGTTTTAAGTCTTTGACAAGCTTCGTATAAGCTTGAAGATCTGATTTCTTTAGATATGTAAGCAATTTCTTTCTATCACTTACAATTTGCAATAATCCAGTTCTGGAATGATTGTCCTTTTTATGTGTCTTAAAATGACCCTGTAGGTCTTCGATTCTTTTTGTTAGAAGTGCTATCTGCACAGCTGTAGAACCGGTATCTTTCTCATCTTTACCAAACTTCTTAACAACTTCTAATGTTTCATCTTTTGTTAAACTCATTTTCTCTTTTTCTCCTTTACGATAAAACTTTTACTGGCTGAACTTTCATATCTTCTTCAACCTTTCCAATACCTAAAAATTCCTCTTGGGCAAACACCATAAATTGGCCTGTTTTTGTATTATTTTCTGGTTCAACCTTTGAACCGTTTCGAAACTTATTTACCTCAGTAGAACTTATATTTATTCTTGGAATATTAATTAAAATTTCTTCAACCCGCTTAACATACTGCATTTTTGCTTGATTGTCCAAGTTTTTTAGGGCATCAAAACTTATAGAATCATCTATTGATAAGTTGCCAAATCTAGTGCGTTTTAAATCTGATAACACTGCTGTTGTGCCAAGCATCTTAGCAATATCACAACCTAGTGTTCTTACATATGTTCCTTTGCTGCAATTAACTTGAATGGAAAAGTTAGGATAATCATATTTGATCAAATCTAAGCTAGTAATTTCTATTTCTTGCTCTCTTCGCTCAAACTTTTCTCCCTTTCTTGCCAACTTATACATTGGAACCCCTTTAATTTTTTTTGCTGAATATTCGGGTGCTAATTGTTTAATTTTTCCTATAAAACTATGTAAAACCTCGTCAATATCATTCTTTGAAGGCTCTTTTGAGTTTGGGTGATATTCAAGCTGGCCAGTAATATCTTCAGTGTTTGAAGATAATCCAAGTACAAATTCAGCCACATATTCTTTTGAATCGTTTGCTATGTATTCAATAAAACGTGTTGAGCTATTAAAAAAGATAGGTAGGACACCTGTAGCCAACGGATCTAATGTTCCACCATGTCCTGCTTTTTTAAATTTCATTTCTTTTTGTACATCTTTAATAGCTTTAAAAGATGTTACATTTTTTTCTTTATTGAGAATTATTACTGACATTAATCAATTTCATCGATTATTGAATCAATCTTCCTTACGTTATCTAAATGATCATCGTAAAAGAATCTAAGCTCTGGAACTCTTTTTATTGGCAATGAATTTGAAAGATCTTTTCGAATACGCCAAGCATTATCATTTAGCAGAGCCTGTAGGTCTTTTTCACTAAGTTTGCTGTTGATGGTTGTAAAAAAAACTTTCGCTTTTGATAAATCACGGGACGTTTCAACGTGGTTAATACTCATAAAGCCACATTGATCTTTAAGGTCTGAATTGATTATTAAATTAGCTATTTCTTTTTTTAGGTTGTCGCTAACTCTTATTATTCTGTCTCTCTCCATTAAAGCGATCTTTTCTCTTCTTTTTGTTCAAAATTTTCAATCATATCTCCAGGCTTAATATCAAGATAATTTTTGATACCAATACCGCATTCAGTTCCATTTTGAACTTCCTTTACGTCATCTTTAAACCTTCTTAGAGAGTCAAGCTCGCCCTCATGAATCACAACATTATCTCTAAGCACTCTGACATGCTTCTCTCTTCTTACAAGGCCCTCAACAACCAGGCATCCAGCTACAAGACCAAACTCAGGTGATTTAAACACTTCTTTTACCTCAGCAGTTCCTAATATCTTTTCAGAATAAATTGGATTGAGCAGCCCTGACAGCAATCTCTTTATATCTTCAATCAGATCATAGATAACACTGTAATAACTAGCTTCAATTCCCTTCTCCTCAAGAATTTTTTTGGCTTTGTTGTCTGAACGAACATTAAAACCTATGATTCTTGCGCCTGTTGTTATGGCTAAATTCACGTCAGATTCTGTGATTCCACCAACACCTGAACTAACTATATCTACATCAACTTCTTCGTTACCAATTTTTAAAAGAGAGTTATTAATAGCTTCACTGGTACCTGCAACATCTGATTTCACAATAATTCTTAATTTGTTGATCTTTTCTTGATCAAGTAAATCGAAGGCAGTTTGAGATGTCATGACATTCTTATCGTTTATGTCTTTGAGATACGATAGCCTTGCATCAATGATTGCTCTGGCATCTTTTTCATTGCTCATAATATTGAAGACTTCACCTGCAGAAACACAATCTTCAAGCCCCAAAACTTCAACAGGTGTTGATGGGCCAGCTTCTTTTACTTGTTCACCAAGACTATTTATAAGAGATTTGATTCGTCCTTTCTTTTCTCCTGCAACAACAGTATCACCAACCTTCAATATTCCTTTTTGAACTAAGAAAGTGCCAAGAGGACCTTTGAACCTATCTAATTGTGACTCAAGAACAACCCCAGTGGCATTGCCTTTTGTTGGAGCTTTCAATTCAAGCATTTCTGATTCAAGCTCAATAGCATCCAAAATATCATCTATACCTTTTTTGGTTAAAGCTGATACTGGAATCATTTGTTGTTTGCCGCCCCAATCTTCGGGAACAAGCTCATATTTGGCAAGATCACCTTTGACCTTATCTATGTCTGCAGCATCAAGATCAACTTTATTAATGGCAACAATTATTGGAACCTCAGCTGCCTTTGCATGTGTAATGGCCTCGATAGTCTGAGGTTTAACACTATCATTTGCTGCAACCACCAAAATTACAATATCTGTTGTGTTAGCACCTCTCGCACGCATAGCTGTGAAAGCCTCGTGTCCTGGTGTATCTATAAACGTAATTTTTCCGGTTTTAGTTTTAACTTCATATGCTGCAATGTGTTGAGTAATTCCACCCGATTCACCGTCCACAACATTCGTTGATTTAATTGCATCAAGAAGTGAGGTTTTTCCATGATCAACATGACCCATCACTGTAACCACAGGATGGCGTTTGGTTTGTGATTCTTGGTCTGAAAAACTTAATTCAACCTGTGGATAAGAAAGTTGCTCTTCGCTGAGTTTTTGTTCTTCTTCAAACTTAACTTGAAAACCAAACTCCTCTGCTACTAAAACTGCAGTTTCTTGGTCAATTTCATCATTTAAAGATGCCATCTCACCAAGCTCCATCAGTTTTTTGACAACCTCATTACCTCTACGGCCTAGCTTTCTTGAAAGGTCATTAACCCTAATTGAACCATTGATGTTTACAGTTTTCTTAACTTTTGTATCTTCTTCTGGTTCTTTTTCTAGCTTTGGCTTCTGCTTTGGCTTTTCTGTAACTTTTGGACTAGGCTTAGATTCTTTTTTTGGTTGTGGTTGAGGTGAAGGAACTGGTGGTGTTACCTCAACAGCAGCAGTAGGTTTTGCAGGTGCATCTTTTGAGCTTCTAATGTAGGAGAGAAGTTTTTGTTTGTCTTCTGTGGATACAAGATCATCTACGCTTTCATGCGATAACCCTGCATCTATCATTTTGCTAAGAAGGACTTCAGGATCTATCTTAAGAATCTCAGAAAGTTTTTTTACAGATATATCCATTTCTTATCCTCCTTAATTAAACCATGGCTTTCTAGCCTCCATGATTAGAGCTGATGCTTCTTTTTCTGTAACTTTATCGCAAATTTCCATCAACTCACCAACTGACATCTCTGCTAAATCATCCAATTTTTTAAGATTATTGGAGCTCAATGCACTGAGAACATCATTTGTTATGCCGTTTAAGTTTACAAGTGCGTCTTCCATTGTTGGATCACTAAAATCATCATTAAAAGCATCTTGTAGCAATAATTCGTTAGCTTTATCAGTTACTTCACTTGCTCTTTTTTGGGTTTTGAATATTTTTGATAGTGTGTCTGCATCCGCATCAACAACTTTTTCAAGCGTATCCATCTCAAACGCCATCATCTGCTCTTTTTCAGCATCTGCAAGGCCAAGCCTCTCTGCCACTTGATCAAATTTTTCGATTAGGCTGGAATTTTGATACTCAGCAAACTGCTCTTTATTTAAAACTTGAAAAGACCAACCAATCATTTGCGTCATTAGTCTTAAGTTTTGGCCATTTTTACCAATAATTTGCGCTTGGTTTTCTTCCTCAACTTCTAGAATTAATGTAGATGTTCTGTCATCCACTAAAATTGAGAAGATTTTAATAGGGGCCAGACAGTTGACCACAAACTCAGCAGGATTCTCACTATGAATAAAGATATCTATTCTTTCATTACCTATTTCATTAGAAACTGCCTGAACTCTTGATCCTCTCATTCCAACACATGCACCAACTGGATCAATTCTGCCATCATATGTTTTCACTGCAATTTTTGATCTATAGCCTGGATCTCTGGATATAGCTTTAATTTCAATGGTTCCTTCTGAAATTTCGGGAACTTCTTGGGAAAATAATTCAACTACAAGCCTTTCATCAGTTCTGCTTAAGATAATTTGAGGGCCTCTTGGCGTAGATACAATTTCTTTAATCACTGCTCTGACGCGATCATTAAGTTTGAATATTTCTCCAGGAATAATTTGATCTCTTGGAATTTGTGCGTTTAGATCTTCTTCTATTTCTAATAACAAGAAGTCTCGGTTGATTCTTTTTACTTGTCCAGATATGACTTGCCCAACAAGGCCTTCATATTTAGCAGTAATTTTACTTCTTTCAGCTTCTCTGACTTTTTGAATAATTACTTGTTTTGCAGCTTGCGCAGAAATTCTCCCAAAGTCTATATTTTCAATTTCAACTTTAGCGAATCCGTCAACTATTTCTTGTTTATCAACATCTGCTTCTGTAATTTCATTTACCTCATTCATGACTTCGTCAACAATTTCCCAAGCTCTAAATGTGTTGTAGTCACCTGTTTTTCGATCGATAACAACATTAACTAATGCTTCATCATCCAATAATTTCTTAGAGGCACTAGCAATGGCTTCTTCAAGTGCTTCGAAGATGATTTCTTTATCCACACCTTTCTCCATTGAAACAGATGCAACTACTTCTAAAATTTGTTTATTCATATTTTTCTTTTCTTTATTTGATCATCCAGATCTAATTTACACTTCTCAATATTGCTAAATTTTAGCAAAACAACATCTCCTTCTGTTTTGACAGAAATTTCTGATTCCAAAACTTCTAGGAGAGTGCCCTTAAATTTTCTAAGGTCATTGACCCTAGAGAAGAGTGATAATGATACTACATCTCCAACAAAATTTTTATATTGATCTTTATTAAATAAAGTTCTATCTAAACCAGGAGATGAAACTTCAAAGCTTCCAAAATCTGCAAAAATTTCCTCGAATTGAAAATGGTAGTCAATTTCTCGGCTCACCCTCTCACAATCCGTGATATCTACACCTTGTATAGCATCAATGTAAATTCTTAAAACCTGACCCTTTCCCTTTGCTGAGCTAAAGTCTAATCCCCAGAGTTCACATCCAGAATCTTCAATTATCGGCTTTAAAAAAGCCTCAATATCCTCTTTAATCATTTCACTTGGTAGCGGGGGATGGATTTGAACCATCGACCTCCGGGTTATGAGCCCGACGAGCTACCAGACTGCTCTACCCCGCAGTGACGTTAAAGGATAGTTAAAAGACTTAAAATCGTCAATGTTTATAGACTATAATTTATTCTTTGAATTATTTGCCGAAGTGGTGGAATTGGTAGACACGCTATCTTGAGGGGGTAGTAAGCAATGCTTGTGAGGGTTCAAGTCCCTCCTTCGGCACCAACTTAATTATTCGACTGGGGGTTCTTCAAAAACTTCCTCTATTACATCTTCATCTATATCAAGAGTTAGTTCCTGTTTGGAAATATAGGCAAGAAGAAGACACAAGACGAAGAAGACAGTAATAAGTGCCCATGTAATTTGTGAGAAGAAATTAGATGGTCCCAGTGGGCCAAATAATGAGTCAGAACTGCCTCCACCAAACGCAGAGCCAAGATCAGAGCCTTTACCTTGTTGCAGCATAATTGAACCAACAATTAACACTGCAAGAATAACTAAAATAATTTCTATCAACATGACTGCGCTATCTTAGCAAATTCTTGTGGGTTTAGAGAAGCCCCACCGACCAAAACACCATCTATATCTAAATTATTCAGTAAATTGGAGGCATTTTCTCCCTTAACGCTACCGCCATATAGGACTTTTATAGTTTGAGAGAAATGTGAACGTATATGTTTAACAACTTGCTCAATATCATCATCGCTCGGCACTAAACCAGTACCGATAGCCCAGATAGGCTCATATGCGAATGTAATCTCATCTTCAATATTTTTAAAATGTTCTAGCTGTTTGGTTATAAAATCAAAGGTCTCATTTGATTCCCTAGTTTCAAGAGATTCTCCAATGCATACTATAGGCTTCACTTTATTCTCAATAAGTAGATCATACTTAGCTTTAATATCTTCATTTGACTCATTCAAGTATTCTCTAGCTTCTGAATGACCAATTATGCAGTAACTCACATTATTGTCTGCAATCATGCTTACTGAGATCTGTGAGGTATAAGCACCACTCTCTTTGGCTGAAACATTTTGAGCTGATATTTTTACATTTCCATTCCCTGACATACCTAGATAAGGGGCTGGCAGAGCAACTATTACTTCATTGGATGATGTATCTTCTTTATTAAAGGCATCGAACCATTCTTCAATGAATGAGAATGACCCATTCATTTTAAAATTTGCGGCTATAAGTTTTGGCATTAGCTGATAATATTTTCGATCTCTGTAAAAAGGCTATCCACCTTTGATTTATCGGGAGATTCTACCATAACTCTTACCTTTGCTTCTGTCCCAGATTTTCGGACTGATATTCTGGCATCATTATTGGCTTTCTGAAGATCATCGATCTTTTGATTGAATTCGTTTGAACTGAGAAGTGCTTCATTTTTGACATCATAGCTCTGTAATTTATGTGGCCAGTAATTAATTTTCTTTTGTATGTCAGTCATTGTTGCATCAAGATCAGAAAATGCAGTTAGTGTTTGAATAAGTGCTATATTGGCATCACCACTTTCTGAGAATTCGCGCTGAATGACATGTCCAGAAGTTTCTCCTCCAACATTCAAGTTTTCTTTAACTAGTTCTCTTGAGACATACTTATCGCCCACGTTTGTTCTGAGCAGACCAACATCAATCTCTGCTAAAGCTTCACCTATCCCCTGATTTGTCATGATGGTTCCAACAACAGAATCTGACATATCTTTTCCGAGTGCTTTGTTACGAGATGCAAGTGTGTAAATTATGTCGTCACCATTGAAAACATTACCAGTACTGTCGCTTAGTACTAATCTGTCCCCATCACCGTCAACTGCAACACAATAGTCAAAATCATAATCTTTCGCATACTTTTCGAAAAGCTCAGGCTTTAAAACAGCACAATCTTCATTGATGTTAAATCCATCTGGATCGCAATTTACCTTTATGACTTTCGCGCCTAGCTCAGTTAAAAGCATTGGGGTAATCTTGTAGTTTGCGCCATTTGCAGCATCTACTAATATTGTTTTATCTTTCAGGCTAGTTTGCCCCTTTAAGGTGCTTTTGCAGTATTCAATGTATCTGCCTGATGCACTATCTATCCTAAATGCTTTCCCGATGCCTGCAACATTTCTTGTTTTAATTGGTGTAGTTAACCTCGCTTCAATTTCTGCCTCTAATCCCTCGGAAATCTTCCTGCCGTGTCTATTAAAGAATTTGATTCCATTGTCTTCAAAAGGATTGTGGCTAGCACTTATTACTACTCCAAACTGGCCTGCATAAGTGGCTGTTAGAAACGACACAGCTGGTGTAGGTATCGGTCCAGCTAACTTTACGTCGATTCCAGCTGATATAAATCCAGCTTGAAGAGCTGACTCAAGCATATAGCCTGAAACTCTTGTATCTTTCCCAATAATTACAGAATCGTAGCCTTTGTCCTTAATGATGCAACCTGTATGGAAACCAAGGTTTAAACAAAAATCTGGAGTGATTGTAGTATCCGTTGGACCTCTGAAACCATCAGTTCCAAACTTCATGACTAAGAATCCTGTACTGGTTTAGAAGACCCTGTTACTTTTGCTTTTGGTTTAGAGCTTTCATCATCACCACTTTTATCGCGTGGAAGGGCTCCAGCCATGATGTCAGAAATTTGATCCTCATCAATGGTTTCGTATTTCAGTAAAGCATCGGCCATATTATGAAGTTTATCCATATTTGCAGCCAGGATTGAACCAGCTTTTTCATAGCAAGTTCTGATGATTCCTCTTACCTCATCATCAATTTGCTTGGCTGTCTCTTCTGAGAAGATTCTCTTTTTCTGACCTGCTGATCTACCCAAGAAAGGATTTTCGTCTTCGTCATCGTACTTAAGTGTTCCCATTTTTTCTGAGAATCCCCATTTGGTAACCATATTTCGTGCTAACTCACTGGCTCTTTCAATATCATTTGATGCACCAGTTGTAATGGATTCTTTACCATTGATGATTTCTTCAGCAACTCTGCCGCCAAATAACGTAGTA
>JAYJLX010122299.1:0-19590 GCA_036873525.1 Chalinula nematifera
ACCTGTTCTGTAATCCAGTTATGCTTTGCTACGGATGGTCAATTGCTAATGTTATTGGATAATGGGCAGATATTGATGTATAATGGTTCCACAGTTGAAGCACTCACACCTGATGATAGTACTAGTGAAGTTATACCAGTGACAATGGATTGTAACACCTCTACTGGTACAATAATGATTGGGAATAATGATGGTTCGTTAGCCATTATTAATGAAGGGGTTCATGAGGTATTCTAATATATGTTACATGTATTATTACGTACATGTATATTACTCAATATAAACAGGAATTCATTGCTCATCGTGAGGCTGTTCGTAAGGTGATCATTGCTCAACCATATTTGGTTTCGGTTACTTGTAATGAAGTAATTTTATGGGAGTGGCATCCGTCATGTACCACCCCGCCCACCTCATTCCGTACTAAGCCACACCCACTGGTTCTCTCATTGTCTCAATTATCAACCAATAGCTCATCATCGTCTCCTGATAAATTATCACATGACACCAAGTCATGTGACAGTAATGATGATGTCACCAAGTCATGTGACAGTAATGATGTCACCAAGTCATGTGACAATAATGATGTCACCAAGTCATGTAATAATAACGATGATGTCATCAATGCAGATCAATTACTTCATCCCTCTATTGGAAGTGAAGCAATATTGCTCGAACATATTATTGGATATACTGGAACTAGTGGGCGTGGCATACAGTGGTGTCCATCCAAAGGTATTATTGTATTGAGTGCTAATAATACATGTATGTACATGTACTGCTATCATTATTGATGGTTACTATAGGGTTGCTATGTTACGTATGTGGATGTGTTATTATTCTGGAATATCTTCATAAGTCGAATCAACAAATATTCCTCAAAGGCCATCGCAGTCAAGTTATGGAAATTACATTACAGAGTGATGGGCGTGGCTTAGCATCAACCAGTTGTGCCAGTGGTAATAGGAGAGCTGAAATACGAATATGGAATCATGACTTCAGTTGGACTTGTACTAAGGTAATATAACATGTACCTCCATTCGCTCTCTTACTCTTCCCCCCCCCCCCTCCCCCCGATCCCTTTAGGTTATTAAAAATGATTCATCTTCATTAATAAAATATTGTGGTTTGGCATTTTCTCCTGATGGTCGATATTTACTGGCAATTGGTAACATGTACATGTATTAGTTGGTTCATAATTTAACTTCATTCCAATAGGGGTTTACTCTGATTCAACTAATAATCTGTTGTTATGGTGCTGTACTGACTACGCTATATTGAGTAATACTCCAGTTAATTATTCATTAATTAACATGATTGCATGGGATCCATTAACTGCGTATGAGTTTGTCACAGTGGGCGTGGCAGGTATAGCATTCTGGTTACTGGAAGAGAAAGGATCTGACATTGAACTAAAGATACATGTACCAACCAATCAACAACAGGTACATGTACATGTACAGTCAATCACACGATGTATAATTAATATTATACAGTATTATATTACTATTATACATGTAGGGCTCGTTAATCATCAGTTATAACAGGGATCATGGATTGTTTGTTGGATTAGACAATGGTATAATTAAGTGGGTGTGGCTTATATTAATTATAATTATTATTAATTAAGGTATGGTAAGTCAATGGAATACTGAGAGGAATATTTTAATTAAGAAATGGTCGACAGGTCTTAACAAAATAGGTAAAAGCAATTAATCATTATAATTACAGGGGTATGTTATTGACATCTCTTTTACTTTACCTTGTATAGTTGCTCTAAGCAGTTATGGTAATCGATTAATTGTGGGCGGGGACAACTGCGTTCAACTTTGGGATACTAATAGAGTGGTATTGCCAGAACAATCCATTAATATTCCGGGAACCATTGAAACATTGGTATTTAATCAACAACTACAGATTGTAAGTAAATTATTACATATATCCTAATGTGTATTAAACACATCATATATGCCTACCATTATGTACCCCAGGGTATTGTTGGTACCATTGACCACACCCTCTGCGTTATTGACTGGAATGAAGGGGCTGACCCGGTTAAACTAGTGAACGGCCATAACAGCTCTATTACATGTATTGATGTTTTTAAAGACAATAGAATTATAACCAGCGATAGATTAGGAACAATGAAGGTGTGGCACCACACACCATCACAGTCAACCGATATAGAGTGTATTATGGAGTTTACAGCTAAGAACAAGGTAACCATTAGACCACACTAGTAACCATTAGGCCAGACTAACCCATTGTAACCATTAGACCAGACTAACCCATTGTAACCATTAGACCAGACTAACCCATTGATATTACTCTCCTTTACCATAGGATTGTGTGGGTGCTTTAGCCCCGACCAAGTCAGCCACACCTCCTATTATTATCTGCGGATATACTGATGGTCAGGTGACCTTAATCAACCATTCAAAACAAACTGGACATCATAAAACATTTATTTTGGCGCAATCTAAAATGACGAAGATATTACGAACTGGTATGTATATTGTTATATACATGGATTATACATGTATTATCGTCACTGTAATACATTAGATGGCCTCCTTGTGTCCGGATATAATGATGGAATTGTATTGATTAACAGTATATCAAATGGTTCACGTCTTGCTTCAATCACCGATCATCATCGATCACCCATCACTGATATCAATGTATCACGGGAGAAAATATCGGTAGAGTAGATTACTGTATTATAATCATTATTAACAATGTATACTGTATTATAATCATTATTCCTGTTATAGATTCCTGGTGTATCGATACATTCCTTTCATGTGCTGGTTATTTGTAGTGCTGATGGAAGAATTAGTGTTTGGAAATTAAGCCACACCCCTTCAATGATTGACTGGATTTCGCTACCAACCAAAACAACTAAAACCAAAGTAATAATTTCCTTAATAATCATTCAAACATGATATTCAATGGTGTATTGTTAGTATACTGTATTAGCTAAATTCCTGTATCCTGATATTGTCATATTCACTGGACCAGTAACATCACTGTCTTACTATAGTTTAACGCAGAAAAAGGTAACTAATAAAAGTTATTAATAGTTATTAATGGATAATGTTAATAGGTTATTAAGGAGTTTGAGTTGAGGCACTCCGTATCGTGCATGTGTTTATCACATGATTACCAATTAATTGCTATTGGAAGTGATGGTTAGTAATTATAATTATTAATAACAGGAGTCCTACTCATTATGTATGTGTATTATAATATATTAGATGAGATATTAACAATTATGGATAGTAATGATGGGGGCAGTGCTACTACTGTACAGGAATACCATACTCATCATGGTGTTGTATCTAATGCTATTTTTAACCCTTCTGATACTCATCTCATTACTTCCAGCGAACATTATTTTCAAATATGGAAAGTTGTTAATAACTATTAATAAACTTAATGATATCTCTCATAAAACAATATATACGGTGTTGAATCATTATTTGATAACGGAGATAATATATCTAACATTTGATCATGTGACATACTCGTAACTTTATCATCATCGAATAACGCCCACATCCAATTATGCTGATTGTTTCCATGTGATTGTTGTTTAATGTTTATAATGACAGTATAATGTCCACTCCTACATGAACTCCCAGTGTGTAATACTACTGCATGTAGTTTATAGACATCATCTTTATATAGGCAGGAGGTACTGCACCACTGCTTGAAACATATTGTAACTGGTATAGCTATATTACCCAGAGCTTTATGTACCTGTACTGTACCAGTAGTGTCTGTTATAAATCGGTTCAAATGTATAGTTACTATTGATGGTAGGGTTTCAATGACTGCGTTCCGTCTACCCTCCGTTAGATGGTGACAATTCGAACACCAATACTTGTTTTCTGATGTCAGAGCATTGAGAGTAGTTGCTTTATTGATGGCTGTATATAACGATACAGGACCACACCTCCTCGTTAACTTAGATGAGAACACGGGCACTGAAATATTAAAGAAGCTTTCACTTTGAGTTGAAGTATCCTCACAACACAGACATCTTGTTTCGAACTGTAACATCCCTTCAAACAACTCGTAACATGATTTGGCTACCGTAACCATCCCACGATCAGCAGCAAAGCCAACACAACATGAGCTATTACTACTGATATTAGACATCTCATTAGCCGTCAAGTGGTTTTGGATAGATGAAGTAGTACACTTGAAAAAATCTGTAATCTTCTGCCCTCCTGCTACTGCTGTATTACCCGCAGTACTACAAGTAGTGCCCTCGCTGTGATCCACGGTTGCTGTGTGTTTTAATGAAGATAATAAATAGTTCAACAATTCCAGCGTATCGTGCTGCACATACTGTTCAAATAGTACGGTCATATTCCTATTATAATTATATAGTATAATATAAACAATACATTATATAATACTCATATATGCATGGTATATACTGAACACATACTGTATCAATTTCACTAGTTCAAGTGGTTTAATAACAGGTACTCCCCCCAGTGATTGATCATTGGCTGCAGACATTGACCTTAGCAACTATATTTGAGATAGAACAAGTACAGTAATTGAGCCACGCCCACGCATTTAATTACCTCTACTAACACTTGACAGACATTTGCATCTTGATCGCGATCTTGATTAATTGCAGCCTTCTATAATAATAATACAGTACAATAAATACTCCACGTATGCAAGTGTATGTTACCTTGCCAACACCAGGGCATATAGAGTCGGTGATCAAATGATCTTTACAGCAAGATTTTAGCACTTGCACCATGACGTTGATGTAGCACGTGTTTCCAAGATTAGCCAAACAGCAATGGCTGACATCACCAGTTGTAGATTCCCTATACTGTTGCATCTCCGTGGATAGCTGTGGACAGTCTAAAGCATCTTTCTTCAGTTGAGAAGGAGGTTTCTTTTTTAGGGAAAGCTTCGACCTTTTCACGGAGCTCATTTCTTTTTAATTAACAGCAATAAAACTATTTTAATTACACGCACGTGACTAGTTATCTTGTTATTTTAATTAGTAAATTTGGAATTTATTTCACTCGAATCACCCTTGCTTTGGAGTTTGGAGGAAGCGATAAAACATTATTTTGTCTCAGGTCAGTAGAACCCTGATACTCGGGCTAACGCAAATACAGCGTGTGTTGAATCATGGGGAAAGGTAGCGAGCTACTAGCCCTTTTAAAAACAGGTAACTCCGGTGAAGCCAGAAAGACTGTTACCAAGTTGAAAAAGCAAGGTAAGGAATGATGATTATACGCTTTATAACCTAGTCTGTATTCATAATTAGAGTTTACCTGTAGATAGAGACAATGCTTCTTTTCAGTATACCTTTATGATAAATATTGTATTATTATATATATAATAAATATTTATATACTATTGGAAATTTGTGAGCTATTTGTGAATAATAATTGCCACCCACACCCTCCCTCCATATCCCCCTCTCTGTGTGTCTCTCTTCCCCCTGTGGTGATTGCTGTAAATCTTGTTTACATTCCATTCTGTATATCAATAACAATAAACCTGCAAACATAATCGTAAAGTGTTCTATGCTAATTCACACATCAATATAATATATTTATATACTTTAATATCTTTGTTCGTTGTCAGGCAAAAAGAAAGTTCTAGCTGTTTTAAACGAACAAGACGAGGAAGGGTGTGTCCTACAAGTCATGTGACTATCATGTGATCATCTGTGATTATATTATTAATAGGTGTACTCCACTACATTATTCAGCAGCGTATAATTTCCTTGATTTTATTGAAGATTTTCTTGAACTGGGAGCAGTTGTTGATGTTGAAGACAATAAAGGTTATTACTGTTATAATACGTGTCCTAATTTAATTAATGTTTATTATAGGGTACACCCCTCTTCATCTTGCTGCTACCAATGGCCGTGCTGAAGCTGTCAGTGTGTTATTGTGCCGTGGAGCTGATCCAGATATATCGTCACGTTCTGGGGACACACCTATTCATTTAGCATCCCATAATGGCCACAGTGAATGTGTAAGGAGATATACTATATTATATTATACATGTATTTATATTTTTATCTCAATATACATTTATTTATATTACATTATCATATTATTTGTATTATATTTGGTTTAGGTTGAGAATTTGATCCGTGAGCATGCTAAGTGTACCATGCTAAATGTTTCCGGTCAAAACCCCCTTGACTTGGCCTGTCAAAATGGCCACACTGAAGTAGTTGCTTTACTCCTTAGGTCTGGTCAATTCAACCCTCAACGAACAGAAACATCTCAAACATCCCTTAAACTAGCAGCCAAACATGGCCACACTCAAGTTTTGAGGTGAACAATATTTCAATGAATTATGATAACGTATTATGTATTAATCATTGCTTGTGTTGTAGTGTGCTTATAAAGCATGGTTTTGATGTAAACCGTGTGTTACCTGGCGCTCATGGGACGTGTCTTCATGAAGCTGCTCTCTATGGGAAGATTGAGGCTGTACATTACTTGCTACAATGTGGGGCTAATCCATCCATTAAAAACACTCAAGGGCTAACAGCATTGGACATTGTTAACCACTACACAGATCCACGGAGTGCACAGCAATTGAAACAATTACTGAAAGGTGAAACGCACTCACACTCACACAGATATATGGTACTTAAGTATTGTTGCTATTTTTAGATGCTGTTTCTAAGAATAGAATGTCCCAACAGTACCAACAGCAAGTACCCTCCCAACCAATGGCTGCTAGTAATCAACGGTACAGCTATACTCTACCACACAACGCATCTCAACAACAACAACCGCCACCATCACCATCACAACAACATGGCGGATATCACGCAGCCACACTACCACATACTGGAACCCACCAACATGGGCAGACATCGTCTGGCTTACCACAACAACACCAGGGTACAGTACCAGGGGATCAGCATCAACCGATACTTCACTCGAGTACTCAACCACAGTTACTCCAACACCAACAACAACAACAACAACAGCAGAGAGCAGCTATGCATAAACAGATGAGCATGCCAGTATCATATAACCCAGTAACACAACAACACACCGGTATACCCAGCATGGCTGAGATGATCGCGGCTAAGGCATCTCAAAGAAAACCAATGAGTACATCCCCTACCAGACGAGATGATCAACGAGATAATGAGGGAATATTGAGGAGCGCTACCCTATCCGGAATGACAAGGTATAAATAACTATTAATTAATTAGTATTATTAATTATTATAATATATTAGGCCTAATATTGATCGATCGGCCATATTGAAGAGACGTAACAGCTATTCTGAGGAATCCGAGCAGCAACAATCATCATCATTACCTTATAATCGAAGCAATCCACCCACCCTGCCACGGAGAGCTCATCCACCAACCTTTAAGCCAGTACCACCTCCTAGTGATGGTAATATACTGCAACATAATTTACTACAAATATAATACATTAATATCATACATTAGATCAACAAAATCACATTGTTTCCCAGGAAAAGTTCACCACACCCAATGTACCTCAGACCACGCCTAATGTGCACCAGGCCACGCCCAATATACAGCAGCAGACTGTTCCAGCTCAAAAACCTGCTCCACCCCTTCCGGAACCAATTTCAACCAATCAAAATCCACCATCGTTTTCGGAACAAATAGCACTGTTAGCAGCGAAGAAGCACGCAACAGCATCTAATACTCCACCTAGTGAGAAGCGAGATCTGCAACCACACCCACCTAGGAATGATCCACAGCCACACCCACCTAATGAAAAGAAAGAGCCACACCCACCTTCGTTATCCATGGAGAATGAATTAATAGCTAAACTGAAGCGGAGAAAGGAAGCCTCTAATACCCAACCAACTATTGATACTAGTACAATAGAGTCGACCACTCCCTCTGTCGAGCCTAAACCAATTACCACACCCCCTACTAACCCTAAACCAAGTGTACCTCCTCAAGGAAACCCTCAAGAATCATCAGGACCACCTGTAAGTGACCGTGGGGGAGGGGGAAGGGGGTGAGGGGGCGTCAGATTAGGTAATATAATATTATTGAAATATTTGAATTAACAAACAAACAAATAAAGTAATTACTATACTCATAATATTGTTAATTATTATTAATTACTCCTACCACACACACACACACACAGTCACCCAGCAAACCAGCTCCTAAACCAAAACCCAAGCCATCTAAAGGAATAGTACCAAAAGAAGAAGAACAAAATAAACCCTTAACATGGCAGGAAGAACTGGCTAAAAGACGCTCTGGATCAGTGAAGGAAGATACTCCAGAGAAAGGACCAGTAGCCACACCCACCACAGCCCCACCCCCCACTAAACCTAAAACATCTCCAGCTCATGAACCAAAGAAGATTCCACCAACCATTAAAGCAAAACCAAAACCACTCTCAGATCATAACAAACCACACCCAGTGGAACAACCTAAGCCACATCCAGTGGAGCAACCTAAGCCACACCCAGTGGAACAACCAAAGCCGGTGGAGCAACCACACCCAGTGGAACAACCAAAGCCAATGGAACCACCCAAGCCACATCCAATGGAACAGCCAATACAACACCCAGTAGAACAGCCTAAACCACACCCAGTGGAACAGCCTAAGCCACGTCCCTCCGTTGAGGAACCACCTATCCAACCTGTTAGTCAGTCACATGAGGATAACCCTTTAATTAGTAAAGTAATTGAAGATGATCGCCCATCAACACCATCCACGGTTGATCAACAGAGTATGTAACTGTTATAATTAATATTGAGGGGTTTAACCCTGTATTATTGTTTATTGTAGTGTCACGTAGTACTAGTTTCAGTTCAGTTGCTTCTGTTCCAATATCAACCACACCAGGACCAGTGGTAAATAATGAGTATATTATTATACTGCCCCTATTATTAATCATTATAATTACAGCATAGCCATCAGTTTGGGTCTGAGTGTGTTCCTATAGCTGAATGGTTAGCAACATATAAACTCACCGAGTACCTCCCAGGTCTACAGTCGTCAGGATACGATAATACTGACTTCATGATCGGAATCACTCCAGAGGTCGTCTATCAGAGCTCGTATTAATAGTAATTATTTTATTAATAATTTAATTATAGGAATTAGCGGAAGTGGGTGTGGTCAAGACAGGACATAAGAAGCGTATTCTATCATCACTTAGCCAATTACTACCAAAGGAACATTATTTAACATTTAAACCAGTCAGTTATAACATGTGTGCCCCTCAATTATACTATTATTATTATTATTTAACCAGGCAAGTGTAGCTGAATGGTTGCAGTTATTGGGGCTAAGTCAGTATGAATCAGTAATGATGGATAATGGATACGATGATATTGAATTCATCACATCGGTTACTGAAGATGAACTTGTAGAGATTGGTATCTCCAAGAAAGGTAAACCACTATTATTTTACTTTGTATTATGTTATTAATTATTACGCTTTTCAGGTCATTTGAAACGTCTGAAGAAAGGAATTGATGAACTCTCTGAGATGCAAGGTGAACCGACCACACCCTCTTTATACGTATCGAACCCAACTGATATGGTAGCCCAGTCACCAACCCATAGTACCTCCAACTGGTCATCTATTAGTAATGAGAGAGGCGTACCCGCTAATGAGAAGCCTTTAACTGCTAATGAAAGGGGCATACTCACTAATGAGCTGACAGTCGCAGACACTACTAATACGGTCCAGCTTAGACCAAAACCACACCCACTTAACGAGCCTCCCACATCCCATGTGGTACCAGCCCCTCAAACCAGTGTACCATCTAGTAACGACTCGGGTATCGATAGCAACTCAAGTAAGGACAAGAGACAGAGTGGAGCCAACTTTATAAAGATGAAACATATGTTAGAGAAGAACATGGGGTTAGCTGCCGGAGAAGGAGAGGAAGAAGGAGATACTGGTAATGAAGCCACACCCACTACCAGTGAGACCACACCCACCAATAATGAAACCACAGTTAACTCTAGCGTGAAAATGAGGCCGAAAGCAGCTGGACCGCCTCCCATTCCAAAACGAGCAACTTCAACTATTGTAACCACTGTTCCTAACCCTGCGGCCACGCCCCCTCAGATACAGAAGCGCCAATCGGATCAAACAGACTATGGAGTAATAACAACATTAGATGAACCATCATCAGGTATATTAATACAAGAATATATCAATACAACTTATCTGTCCAATGATTATCATGTGTATTAATGTTTGACTACCATAATGGGTGATAATGGCAGGATTACACAACACAATGATATGATTATAAATAAGCTGTATTGTTACTTTTTTCTGAGTTGATTGTTTAATACTTTGTTCTTTAGAGTACTATATAACATATTGTGATAACTGAAATCATCTTTAATAGTCAATGTACACTACATGTATAGTATTATAGTATTATTATATGTATTTCATTATAATTAGTTGGAACTTTATTGACAACTGAGGATATTGATAAAGCATTAGATGAAGTCCCACTTTCCCCTGATGACAACTCTACTGCCAAACAATCTCATCCGGCTACGAAAACATCCTTGATACCTGAACTTGATGAGCTGGATAAAGCGCTACAGGGTTTTACTGATATAGATGGCGATGAGGACCTAACGCCTCCAGCAATAGAGGATAACACCCATGATGATGATGAGGAAATGTTGAAGAAATTCGAAGAGGAGGCTTGCAAAGAAATGGAGTCAGTATACTATAATAAATAATAATTCAGTAATTATATTATTATTATTATTATTATTATTTTAGGGATGAATTAAAGACGGATCAGATGTTAGCTGATATCGATGATATGTTAGCTGATCTCAACACTCATCTAGACATCATGATTCCACCCTCGTCTTAACAGGAGGGATGCATGCCCCCTGTTATTATAACTTTTAATTAATTGTGTGTATGTCTTGTTACAGAAAATCAGTTTTCAGAGTAGATCAATAATAAATTGTGATTGATTATGGTTTATTAATAGTTATTAAAATAATTTACGTTGTCACGGTTACCAAAATTCATAAATAAATTTTCAGTACCAACCAAGTTAACCATCCTTGTTGCTGTATTACAATATCTCGTACCTGCTGTGTGAACAAGCTGAAATGTCTTTGGTGAAATCATTGAACAGGAAATCAGTTGTTAGAGCAACCTGCTGGGATACTAATGTTGAGGAAGGTATATACTAGACTAAAGCTGCTTGATCTGTAGCTCATAACATATTATTTTTCAACGTACAGCTTACAGATTTCAAATAGCAGGTTATAAAGATGAGCTAGAATACACCACAGTGCATCCATCAGATAAAGTATATATATAAATGTAATGTGCTTGATTACCATTCATTATAATTACATATGTTGATAGATTGAGCGATGGCCACATAATAATTTCATAAAGAAGCTGAAGAGATTAAAAGACGGTCATTTTTATTATTACAATAGAGATAGAGAATGCAAAGAAAAGGATTTGAACAAAATCAAATTATATTCTTATTAACAATTAACAGTCTTTAAGTGTTTTTCAACAATTCTTCAAACTTTTGTTTCTGTATTCTAAGAATATAACAATAATCGTAAATATAAGCCAAGCCATTACTATAAATATTATATACTCATACTTGAGCTGTTGGCAATGATCTTCTACCAGAACCATCCTCTCAGTTGCTGTAATTCGATCATGGTTTGCTAGTAATAACTGCTTCTTAGTACTATTAACAGAAGATAACAATTCTTCATTTCTTTGCTCTAACTCGTGTATTCTCTCTTCATATCTTTTCAACACATCCTGTAACTGTACTTACAGATTACTATACCATAATGAAACAATTACTACTGGTTTATACTACCTCCTTTATTTGTTCTTTTAGAACGGATTCTGCTCCGCCATCTTGTTTATATGAATTGAGAACATTCACACAACCCTCCCTTTCCTGTTAGACACATGATAATCACATGATAATCACATGACAACTAACACATACTTTAGTAATGAATTGCAGCCTTCTCTCCAATCTCTGTATAGAGTCATTCTTTATTCTATTATCTTCCTGCCACCAAAGGTCACACGTCACATCGCAGTATATCATATCATAACTAACCCTTTCCAATGCTAATTGCTTATCCACAATTGATTTCTTTTCCCTGAGGTCTTTCATTTCTTCGTTGGCAAGTCTTAGATTGGTCTCCATTACTCCAACCTGTCTGGTTAACAGTATTTCACGTTGTTGAGCATCAAGTAACTTATACTTGAGTAGCACGCTGCTAGATGAACTATAGTATAACAACATAATATACACTGTATAATAATGTTATACATGTACGTATAATATAACAATACTAACAACCTTTCACCATCACTATTCGAATCACCACCCTAATATATAATATACAGTATATAATAATAGTTATTAATATACAGTATATAATAATAGTTATTAATATACAGTATATAATAATAGTTATAGTTATTACAGATATGTACCTGTTTCTCTGAATGTGCAGATCCATCCATGGTCGATAGCTTCTCTTCCAAGGATCTGGTCTTCTCCCTCTCTGTCTGTAGTTGGTATTTCAGTAACTCAACATTACCAACCCTTTGCCTGGTATATTGTAAAGTGTTAATGAATAAAATCTAGTATTATTAATTACTTTAGTGCTTTATTCTGTTGTTCTAGTACTTCATTCCTATATTTCATGCTATCATGATCACTGAGTTGTTTCTTCATTAACTCCACAATCTTAATCTCCTCTTCAGTGCTACGTAGTTTCCTTTCCAATATGGCTATTGTTCTAGACGCTCTCAATAGCTGGATATCTTTATCCTCATATTCTCTAATCTTCTCTTGAGCATCACGTAATTGTCTATAGTATTAATATACCATCAGATTAGTTAATCAGGCAATATGATGGACCATATACAGTACATACCCTAAATAATCATTCAATACGTATTGAGAATCACTTGAAGAACTGGTCAATCTTTAAAATATACAATAATATTATTATTATTATAATTATGTTATACGTTAACTCACAGTGAATCGTTGGTGTGGATAGTAGTTGGATTAATTGTAGTAATATATTCATGTTTCTCGGTTAGTAATTCGCTATTCTTTATTTGAGCCTATACTGTTCAATGATATTAAATACTTATAACCAATCATTATTCGTTACCTGCAATAGTTGAGCTTGTAACTGTTCAATATTCCGGCTGTGTTTCTCTGTAATCGTTGTTAGCTGTTCTTTAGTCCCCTCCAATGCTTTCTCCGAGTATAGCAAGCGTTCTTTCACCTCAAGCAATGATTCTTGCAGATCTCTACGATCCTTTTCTAACTACATGTACAAATACACGTAAGCAAATTATTAACAAACACTTATTCTATAATACCTCATGAAGTCTCTTGCTGTAGATATATGATTCAGGGGCATAGTCATGGGCTGAAGTTGTGGGCGTGTCCATGGTAGGATGTTTATGTTCCTCTATTGCTATAGGGTTTATCTCGTCGTGTAGTACGTCTTTTTTAACAATATCAACCTCTTCATTTCTAGACAGACGGTTCGTACAATCCATGCTAACTGCAATACAAGACGTTATCGAACTAGAGATGACTGGAGAAACCAACTCTTCAAGTGCTTCTTCTATTACTATATCATCAGAATCTGAATCATTTGATTCTGAGCTGTATTCCTCTCCACTCTCGCTGCTGTACATGTTGCTGTCGTCTCCTTCATGGCCACCGGAAGAACTACTGTCATCGCTAGCAAGGAGAACGATCACTCCTTCTTCGCTGTTGTCAACATCCATGTTTGACCACGTGGTGGTCACGTGACGCCAATTAGGCGCATTCCAATGACGTAATATGTTTACTTCAATTGTGGGCGTGACCGACCATTCTTTCTCTACACTGAAGACATTGACTACATTTCTCTGATCCTTTATGGTTTGAGGCAGCAGCTGCTGAGATCCTTCTTCTCTCTTCTTTCCACTCGATTTCCCGACATTAATAATGTTTTCAAGAAGTGGAACGCATAGTAAAGTGGAAATAACCGCTCCTCCCGACGATGTAGCCAATAAACTCCGTCTCCAGCATCCGCCACCGGCTCTTCTGGTGTCTCAACAACAGCAGTCTTCTCGCTCCGACAGCGCCCATAAACGATCAGCTGTAGCTCGCCACAAGTCACATCCCGTTGATAATGGTGATAAATTCTCTGCATCGATTGAAATCGGACGACCTCGATCGCCTTCGCGTAAGAAGAAAAATATGTTTTCGTTTCTGAAGAAGAAACACCATCACGACAAAGACCAGGCTGATGGCGGCGGCGGTGGGGGGAGCTCTAACAACCAACGAGCCATGTCACGAACCCCGGAACACTTTGGAAGGAAGAATGTTCTTCAGGAGAATCCTTCTAGTGTGCCTCCTGTCCGCAGACCACACTCTGCAGCCTCTGATAGACATAATAACGTTACCAGAGACACCAACGGTAAGCAACAGCGATATTACTATAATACATCAATGGAGGACAGTGATGATGACTTGGATCAACCCAAAGTTACCCCTACCACCTCTGGCAAGCCTCAATTCAAACCCCTCAGAGTTGCTCCTCCCATCCCGATACAGACTCCGCCCAATCAATCCTTGTCTACAGTTCCCCCTCCGAGTGCTGGTTATGATTCCCTGGAGAAGTATAGATCGGGTCGACTGTCCCAATCTGACGATGGTTCACTCGGTAGCGCTACATCCTGTAGCAATACTACAGCCATAGTACCTGGTCTGGTTGGAATAAAGAACCACGGTAATACCTGCTTCATGAATGCTGTATTTCAATGCCTCAGTAACACCCAACCCCTACTTAATTACATCCTAACGAATTCATACAAGAGGGATTTGTTTAATAAACGTAAACCGAGCGGAAGTAGCCAGTTGGCGTTCACTGACGAAGTCTCCCAGGTGGTAATACCAAACTCCGATGGTGCTGTGACCGACTGCATTGGGTTATTGATTCGATCCATATGGAATGGTCAATATGAGCCAAAGGTGAGCTCATTCACTCGTGAAGTTATCGGGTTATGGGGTGAACAGTATCGAGGCAATACCCAGCACGACGCACAGGAATTCCTGCTCTGGCTATTGGACCATCTTCACGAGGACTTGAATAAAGCTACTGGAGAGAAGTTGACAATGGTAAGATAAATTATACCTTACACATTATAATTTACATAAAGTATATTATCATTGTCCACCATTAGAGTCCAATAAGGAAATCAAACGAAGCAGAAATGGCAGCAGAAACATTGTCTGACCATCTTCAACGACACGATAGTTTAATATATAATTTATTCAGTGCTCAATACCACTCGAGTCTACGGTGTCCTGGGTGTGGTCATCTGTCAAATACCTTCGATCCATATCTATGCATTTCATTATCGGTACCAAGGAGAGGTACCAGACCACTCTACATAATAATGGCTCGAAGATATCAGAGCTCAACTAAACTGATGATGTTTGGAATGAGTTTAAAGGTGACGGCCATTGTTAGGGACATCCAGCGACAGTTATCTGTTGAAGCACGTACCCTGCCTCATTATTTGGTGATAACAGACATGAAACACGACGGATCCTTCAGATTTTATCGACCAAACGACCCAATATCGTCCATTGGAGATCACCTTACCTTATACGCATTCGAAGTAACACCATACAAAGGAGAATTCACTCCTTCCGTGCCCCACCCACCTTCGTTAGTAGGAGGGGGCGGCGGTGAGACTATATTCATCGTATTACAGTGCCGCGTTGGACAGGGTGAATACAGTAAAAGGTGAAAATATTTCAAATATTCATTATTAGCATCCATTCTTTACTATAAACAACTGTCCTTTATTCTATTGTATATATGTACATGTAATATATTATAATAATTGTTAACATGCATTCTTTACTATAAACAAGTGTCCTATATTCTATTGCATGTCATATTATGTATAATAATTGTTAACATGCATTTTTTACTACAAACAAGCCTCCTATTCTACTGTATGTATATACTCTATAGTTGAGGGTTGTAATTGTATCTTTATTCCTGGTATAGATTCGGTAGTCCAATGTGTTTGAGAGTTTGGAGAGATTTAACATACTCTCAGCTCCAGTCAGTAGTGTTCAAGCATATGAAAGAGTACCTCCATGATGAGGTTAACCCTGAGGTAATTACCTACTAATTAACTAACCTATTATAGTATCACATTATTTCCCATTAATAAAGGTCGTTTGTCGCGATTACATATTCTTCAGATGTCTCGTTATGGATGGATTACAAGGGCAGGAATATCTGGACCCATACTGCCCCGCCCCCTTTATGGCACCATCAGTTGAAAAGTAATAGCATTAATTAATAATAATTTATAATTATTATTGGTAATTGGTTTAACTATGTTTAGGGCATTATCTGTCAGTAAGCTGTGGGGATACGAACCTCATATCAAGATTATAGCAGAGTGGGAACAATGGGTTAAAGACACGTACGTTATTACTATATCACATGACTTCCTGTCACATGACCTGCTATGTGCTTCAATTAGTGTGTGTTCTGATATTCCGGAGTCACCTGACTGCCCCGCCCACCCAACTGTTAAAACTGTTAGCGATCATTACAGTATTCCACTGGAGGCAACACTCGATGACTGCTTAGAATGGCATACAAAAGAAGAGAAGGTGTGTTTAGCAGATTAATTAATTATAGTTATTAATAGTTATTAATTTGATTAGCTGGATGATGATGAAACGTATAGATGTTGTCAGTGCTCAAAACCGCAAGCCGGAGCTGTGAAGAGGATTTCGTTTTGGACATTACCTGATGTACTGATTGTACACTTAAAGAGATTTGAGCTAGTGAGTAATGAACAATACAAAATATTCTAATAATGTTTGTGAATGAGTAATCATTGATTATTACTACCCACACAGGATGAGTACAGTCATTCCAAACTCAATACATTAATCAAATATCCCATTAGAGGGCTGGATATGACTCCGTATTTAGCACAGCCGAATAGTTCCCGACCGTTCTCAGCAAACGGTTTCAGAGAGCAGATGCTAAAAGCCACGCCCACTAATAATGGTCACGTTACATCAGCTATGGTAAAGAGTGGAAGCGTTCGAGAGAAGAAAGGGAGCAAAGGAAGTGTAATGGAGAAACAAGGATCGTGTAGCACTTTACCATTGAAAGGTGTTGGATTCGAAGACATGAGAAAAGTATCCATTGATTCGAGCCATCCTAAATCAAAGCAAAAGTTCGTTTGGAAGAAGCCGAAGAAATCAAAGAATAAACAGCCTCAACAGCAACCACGCCTCCCATCCCCTGACAATAACCCAACCCAACCTATCGGCAGTAGTAATATTACAACAGAGTCCAATCTATACGATCTATATGCTGTATGTAACCATCATGGATCTATGGATAGTGGTCACTATATTGCTGTGTGTTGTAATCCTATTGATGGATTATGGTATACATACGATGATCATCGAGTCATACCAATAGCAACTGAGGATAATCTAATCACTCAACATGCGTACATGCTGATGTACATTAGACGAGGGGTCAATAGGAGGGACGAGACCACACCCACTACTAATTGGATTCAGAAGCTGACGCAGTTCAAGTTGGATCTGTCTCGTATAATTCCGTCGGTTCCACCAACTGAATTACCCAGTGTATCAAAGGCCCAGAGACAAGCATCAGCTCAAACATTATCAACCATTAGTGGTGTGTCTCCCGACCTAACGCTGACATCAATGCCTAGGATGGATCATCATACCGGCCACGCC
Source organism: Chalinula nematifera (assembly GCA_036873525.1). Classification (NCBI taxonomy): domain Eukaryota; kingdom Metazoa; phylum Porifera; class Demospongiae; order Haplosclerida; family Chalinidae; genus Chalinula; species Chalinula nematifera. The sequence continues at coordinate 17,853 of JAYJLX010122299.1, forward strand.
CATATTCCTTTATCGTCTCCGCCCACGCATTATCATCAATCCTCAAATGGTTCTTCAGGTGGACCTATTTCCCCATCTCACAGTACCTATAGTGGATATCCACAGAGCGTACCCTCACCATCAGCTCAATCAACGGTATCGTATTTTAGTCAACCACCCTTAAACTCTGTACAGCCATTTACAAAACGTATTGGTAGTTATCATGGCCACACCCACCATGGTGCACGTGGCCACGCCCAAAATGGTGCTATTCTTTTGTCTAACAAACGAGACACTGTTTCTAGAACTGCTACTCAGCTGTAAAATTATCAGTAATATTGCAGCAGCATATGGTTTTATATCAATGTCTTATTTTTTATTGTATTTCTATTCAGTTTTTTTTTACTTCATTCATTAATAAAGCTAAACATTTGTTGAAACATATATATTGTGTACTTTACCTAATATATCAACCATCAGCACCAACACTGCTCATAGCATGCATGCCAGCCCCTCCCCCTATGCACCAATTTTCTGTTTCGCTATAGCAATGGGGTGAACAAACAACCAGATGCTGGATCTAGAGAAAGTTGAAGCTAACAAACATTACTATATGTATGTGTGAAGTTTATTAGTGTATAACTGAACTGCAAAAGTTTAGCACATTCCACCTAGATTCTGACTGAGATTTTACCATACACTAGTATATACTATACTACGTACGTACATGTACATACGACCACAACTCATGCGCATGCGCAGTGCTCATTTGACACGTGTCATCTCAGTACATCGCTCGCTTGAGAACGAGAAGTGAGGAAGAAGTTAATAAGTTCGTTGTTTAAAAGCTGACTATGGCTGTGTTCTACTGCTGCTGTGTATTTTTCTGGCAGTGTTATTGTTCCGTTAACTTGTGAGAAGCCAAGGTATTTAATTAAATTGTTATTTTGTTATTATCAATGTGTACTTTTGTTACCCACGTGGTTTTGAATTCTGTTATAATTTTCAGTGACATAGTTCAGACGCGGAGCCGGGAGGAGCGAAAGACCTAAAACAAGCTGGTTGATTTTCTTTGTATGTACTCCTATGATTACATGTAACTTTGCTTACAATTATTTTTCTTTCTGATTTGGTATGTTATGTATATTATATAAAGCCAGTTTTTCGCTGAAATGCATTAAGCCTGTCCTAGGGGGTTTTTTTAAATAGCAAAGTGTGAAGCCATTTTTTTAGATTATGTATTGCATTAGTCTGTATTATTTTGTATACATTGGCCTGTAATGATTACAGGTAGCATATTTATAATCCGATGGCCTCGCTGTGTAAACTAAGGTTTGGGTTTTATACCTAGATGGTATAATAGTTAAAGGCTGGAGTGTATGGTATAAATTGGAAGTGTATAATGATTATACCAAATTCAAAATAGTTTTTATATTGTAATAAAGTGTGGCAAATATACCTTGAGTAGATTATAAAACTTGATTAACTTAACTTAGTACATGTATGTAGGTATGGTATTTGCAAAACACATGCTGTTATTTATCACCATAGAAACAATGATGTCGTACGATACTTTAGGTCGGATTTAAAGTACAAAATTGCTGGCAAGAATCTGGTGTCTCAAGTTCTTCCTTGTTCTTTGTGTGCTATATACTGTAAGTTTGTTTTGTTAAACTTGGCTGTATTTTGTATATTATATTGCTATTTCAATGATACTTAGACTACCAGTTTAACCATGACTGATAAACCCCGGCAACTA
>JAYJLX010122410.1:0-19574 GCA_036873525.1 Chalinula nematifera
TACAAAACAAAAATGCATTCATGAGTCTGCTACATTTTGTAATTCTTTTAAAAAGGCAAGTGTTGTGATAAAAACCGACTAGTTCCCTGCACATTTGTTGCAATATCCAATCGAAATGACTTAAACTGTTATTCAATTTAAGTGCTCTTAGTAAAAGGTACAAAACAATAACAATGCTTCATGAAGAACCAGTACATGGCTTTATTACAGTTTCTATTTACCCATAATTAAGGAATCCTTTAATTTCACTTGAAAGCTTATTTAGTGCTCTCGAAATCAAACTGAACACACAGCGACTTCACATATCAGATGTTTTTCGTCAAAAGCAAGAAGAAATCTCCTTGCTTTGTCTTGCAGTAGCTTTTGCAAGCCCGGGAAACACCAACTTGCCTACTCTATTCTGGTTGCTAAGTAACGTAAATACACGTAATAATTTTTTTTTGATTTCCAATCCCCTATAATGCATATACATGTATAGTACATGTAAGGGTACAGTGTCACCTGTACAATACATGCATTGATTGAATGATACCATGTATTTATGATGTACAGTACATGTACATGTACTTAGTGTATGTATCTACAGTATCCCATGTATAGTAGGTACATTGATTGAATGGTCATGTACATGTATATGTGATGTATAGTGTACATAAGGGTACAGTATCACATACATGTATATAATAGTACATGTATTATTTGAATGAGGTCCCATGCATGTGATGTACGGTGTACATAGTGTACAGCTATACACTGCTATATTTTGGAGGTGGAAATATTCGGTAAACGAAACCCCAACGCAGCATTTTCAGTATGGGTTGGTGCTGGATTTGGCATTTTGAAGTGAATCCTCCAATTACCTCCAAAATAAACCAGCATATGATATACATATATCTCAGGATGCCATGTCACAACTACAGTATTAGTGTGATAGCATTACATGTACAGTACATGTACGTGTAGTCGTGTACGTGTATGTACAGTGTACATGTATATCTCTGTTCATTAATACGTCATGTTTATCATTATTTTGCTCTCGTTTTAGAGGCTTGGCCTTTTCATTGCAAGTTTATGTCATGACTTGGATCACAGAGGCTTCACCAATCATTATTTCGAAAAGAGCAACTCTCCTCTTGCTGCTCTTTATTCCACATCCATAATGGAGAATCATCACTTTGACCAAACACTTGCAATTCTACAAACACCGGGAAACGATATCTTCTCTGCTTTTGACACTGCCAGCTACAAACAAGTATGTAATGACCGACCATACCATTGTGTGGACACACACTCTGACCTAATGTATGTACCTGTACATGTATATGTACATGTACATGGAACATGCTATATTATTAACATGAATGCATTATAATAATTATGTTTATATAATGCACATGCACACTAATCCTCAGGTACATGTACATTGTACATGTACTGTATATATGCATATGCATGTACATACATGTACTGTACGATGTATGTATGAATGTACATGTATGTATGTTTGTTTGTATGCATGTATGTATGTATACATGCTTTCGGTGTGAAACCGCAAGTACGTGATTTCCGTGTTACTCCGTATACTATCGTATACCGTTGTTGGCAAGAAATTGAAAAAACGCATAGAAAAGAGTAGGAGCAGTGACTTTTATTGGTTGATACTGACAGATGCATGGAAATTAGGCTGAGTGAGCTTGAAAATGCAGTTAATAGCATATATAAAATAGGTTAGTACCTCCAAATTGCATGAAATATTCTTGAATCGATCGTAATGAGGGCTTTTACACCGAATCCTGACTACTTTCCATGGCGTTTTGCCAACAAATGGGCGTGACTGAACTTATTTTATGCCAATGCACGCTTTGATGTAGCAGACATCAAAGCGCAGCGCATGCTTGTGGTTTCACACCGAAAGCATGTATATGTATATGTATACGTTTGTATGTGTGTATAGATCTTACAGTGCATGGAACATGCTATATTATCAACTGACATGAGCAACTTATACAAGAAAAAGGCGGAATTCAAGGAACTCATTGACAACGATGCGTTTGACTGGAGCAACTCATCACACAAGTAAAGCCATGATATAATACATGTACATGTATGTGTATTGTACAGTATGTATGCATGCAGTATACTGGTATACTGGAACAACTACTCACACGATTATTGTTGCAATATACATGTACATGTAATACATATTAAACATACACATGTGGCTGTACATGTATATACTGTACTGTATGTGAACGTGTAGTATAAATGCTGCATAAAGTACACTGATCTGTGTTACTTGGTTATCTCTTATTATGATATCTTGTTTCTTGTGTATGTATAGGTGGTTATTTGGTGATATTTTTTTATTGTTTTTTTTTTATGTAGGTTGCTTGGTCACGCTATGTTAATTGTGAGCTGTGATATATCAGCCACTGCCAGGCCGTGGGAAATGCATAAGACAGCGGTTGATTGGCTAATGCAGGAATTCCATAAACAAGTATATATACCGTAGAAATTTGAATATAGGCGGATGCGCTTATATCCCCACAGGAAGAAAACATGTGCTTATAACTGAATAAGCGCTAAATAAACGAATTAATTTGGGGGCATGGCATAGAAACGGCCACGTGTGGTTTCAATCTGTGCCGTTTTGATGCAGTATATCTTGTTCATCAGTGTCTTTATTTGAGTGTTTGGAAGAAGAAGCTGGTGAACGCTTATAAATATATATGTGCTTATACTCGAGTCCCACCTATATTTGAGATTTTACGGTATATTATAATACATTACGTCAACTGAAAAATGTTTCATAGTACACTAAAGTCCATTCGCGTTTGCTTTGCATCTAAAAATTGTGGATGGGCAGTAGCTGCTCTAATACAAGACATTGTTATGAAAGTATACCATGCAGGTTCTTTCCTTATATGGATAATACAGTGACGTCATAAGGTGGCACTAGTCCATTAGTAGTATTGCTTAAACAGAACTGCCTACATGTACTTGTAAAGACGAGTTCGATTACTTCGGTACTTTTCGAGTTATTATGGTTTTTCTAAGTGCAAAGTAAATGCGAATAGCTTGGTAACTCCCGTGGTGTATTGTACTATTGTCTTGATTGTCTCATAACAGGGTGATAGAGAGAAAGAAATCGGTCTGACACCTTTGCAACTAATGGATAAGGATCATGGACACAAGCTACCAGAATTTCAGGTATTTTTCTTGTTCACAGAAATGATCCCAGACGAAATTACTAGTTGAAAACTAATTTATTTGTCTTCCCTTCCCCCCCCTCCCCCCTCCCCCTCGATCCCCTCTTCTTTCCTATCCCCTGTCCTCGACATTGGCGGTCATAGATTGGCTTCATTCATGGAATTAGTCTACCGTGCTACGATTTGTTAGCAACCCTGTTCCCTACAGCTGTGCAAACACTTATTCAAGGAGTAAAGTAAATGATGTGTGAACCATAGCGATTATTCTTAGTCAGGTAGAGTCCTTTGATGGATGCTTGTGTGTTTATACCTTTTTAGGAGTAATGTGGAATCGTGGAATAGAATAGACCAGGAGCAAAATAACAGGGACATTGAGAATGACTCTACAGCATCATAATCATAAATCAGTTACTATTATAATACCCATCTTAAATATATTCTGTTGGTTGGTCATCATTTATCATCATTATAACGCAGCAGCAGGTGGTATGAAAATGTTTTCTCTCTTTTAAAAAATAATTATTATTGAAACATGTCAAAAAAATAATAAAAAATAATGTTTTGTCAATTGTGTTTATTTAAATAAAATCCAATAATACAGTGTGTGCCAAAAAGAGAATTGATAGTCGATTTTAAATTTGGCAATAATAATAATAGTTGTTTTAGATTTAATAATAGCAATTACAATAATAATAATAATAGTGTTAAAGAATTATAATTATGATAAACTGTGAAGAGGTGTAGGTATATAGAGCGGTTCACAAACAGACCACCCCATGATCGTGTATTATTAAAGATGTAGCACGACTGTCTGGTCTTTCTGTCGTCTCCTCCCTTCCAGATTGTGTAAAGCTTAGCAATTTGGAATTGGATGGATCATCAAAAATTTTCTTCCTAATGAGGTTGCTCACTGCTCCATAAAACGAATGTTGCCAGGCTTGAGTCGAGCTAGTCAACTCAGAATGTCTGTCGATATCACCCGTTGTTTGTAGCTTTTTTACTAATGCATCGAAGTCAACCACCTGTGGAGGAGGTTTAGGGAGGTGCTTCTTGCTCAGTGTGAGAAATTCAGGAGGTGAGACAAGAATGGATGGTGTGCTATTGACAAACGAAGAGCTCTTGTGTCTGGAACGGTAGCCATGAGGAGCTGAGGGAGTACGCTTCAGCTTCTCATACCTTTGTTTCTCAATATCACTCTCAAGTACAGAATACGGGGCACAACCCGTATTGATAACCTGTTTCAGGGTATAGAACGGTGTCTCCTGTGTTACATGTGCCAAGTGTCTCACTGTAGTGGGGTACGAAATACGGACATCCTCCATTGACTCTGATCGCTGCTTTATCAAGGAATGCTTGTTGCTGCTCAGTAAGGCCTCTGATGAAGTATCGAGCGACCCTCTTCGTCGCAATAGACCTGAACCGAAAAAGAAACTGTTGCTCCTTCGCATGCCGGTACCATTTTGTGAGTTACTATTTAGGCATTGCTTTTACTGGTTTCACGTTTGTCGGAAATGTCTACGTCTTCAATAATGTCTTCACCCACTGCTCTTATATTTCCATTACTGTAGCTTTGACGAAGGACTCTCAATGATTGCTCGTCTTCCCCAGAGTGTTCTTCCACTGGGTTGGGGATAAACTTACCACTGGATGTCAATGCTCCAGCCTCTTCAATCTGGGATGAGAAGTTTTGTCCTTCACCAGCCCCTGCAACGAATGAATCTGATTGGATAAGTGGCGGGAAATCTGTCATTTCTTCAGGGGTTATGGTAAGACTCGTGGAGAGAGACAATGATTGGCTAAGTCTATCTCTGAGGGAATATTGATAGCCTGGTGCTGTGCTGTTAGCGGCAAGTTTTTTGGGAATCAGCTGTATAACTGCTTTGAAAAAGCGCTCTGCTACCTTTTCGTGTGCAAAACTTAGGCCATAGGTGAGTTCTGCATGATGGCTGTATGAATTGGTTGTTAGATTGTGTAGCGGTTGATTATTGGTTCTTCCTGTGTCATGTGCCTGTACTGTTATCCTGGATCGCTCAGTCGAGAACACATGGAAATGACTATCAAGCACTTTATATCTGTCTGGCCCGGTGATGCTGAATTCATGGAGTGTCTCCCCATTCCTGAGACACGATAGACTAATGATGAGGACATCATCGTTCAGGTTTAAGCATGGTATACCGTATCCAATAGTGTCCCATATCTATGAAAAACAATGAATAATGGTCACAGGCAATAGGTAACAGTGGATAACTGACTTTAGATTCAGGTATTTCCTTATGAAGGGTTGCAACTGTCTCTCCAATGACTATCAAGCCTCCTTTTTCACTCATGGCACTGCTGGCAACCTTTAGATGAGTGTCCATTGCTAACTGGAGGCTGCTTAGTGAAGACAAACTGTCTCTCCCTAATTTGTATGTGCTTGCCATATTCAGGAATTCAAACTGTCTTTAGTGTTTGGTGCAATGAGAAATTGTCCTCGCTTATATAGTGACCGTCTGATAGTCTAGACTTGTTCTAATCTTTTTAATGATTAATAGTTTTTATTGATGTTGAGGTTAGTTAATTAACTAATATCACAGCTTTTTTTTTTTTGTAAATTAGATCTACTTACTTACTAACTCCCCTTGCCCATTTGGAAAGTGAATTCACTGGAGTAAGAGAGGCTCTTTTTCTTGTTTTCGATAAAATTTACTGTTTTCTTCTCCCATTCTTGTTAGAAAATATAGACTAGGATAAAATGGCGGTTAACGTGTTCAACACAGCGTCTACATCTGAGAACCTTAGCAGACACGAGATGATCGAGTGGATCAATAGCACGTTACAATTAAAGTACTCAAAAGTCGAAGAAATGTGTTCTGGTAAGTGCTGAAATCCGACCAGTGGATTTAAAAGTCTTATTCATAATTTGATATGGTGTAATGTAACAAAAATGTAACAAAATTGAAAATGTCCCCAAAAAATTAATTAATGTTAATAACTATTAATTAACCTGTTAGGAGCTGCATATTGTCAGTTCATGGACATGTTGTTTCCTGGTTAGTTGAGTGTTTGCTTTACGTTGTTTGTTGATTAATTTTCGTTTTTTTCTTTTAGGTGCAATTTCATTGAAGAAGATAAAATTTCAAACACGATTGGAACACGAATACATCCAAAACTTTAAAGCTTGTCAAACTTGTTTCAAGAAAGTCGGTGTGGATAAGGTACGGACATTAATGGTTTCGAATATAGCTCCAAGTGTAATTTGTATACCCATTACTGTTTTGTACAAATTAATATTTAGCAAATACCAATTGAGAGATTAGTGAAGGGAAAGTTTCAAGACAATTTCGAGTTCCTTCAGTGGTTCAAGAAATTCTTCGATGCCAACTACGATGGAAGTCCATATGATGCGGTAGAAGCAAGAGGCTCACAGGCTGTATCAACTGGGAATAAAGTTTCAACTGCTAAATCTAGTAGTGGCAGGGGATCTGGTATTAAACCGACTTCAAGCCGTCCTTCCGGAATAAAGCCATCAGGAGTCAAACCAACTGGCTCAAGGACAGCTGTATCCAAATCAGCTGGTGCAAAGTAACATCATTATTCCTACCCTCTTCCCCCCTCTCTCCTTCTCTTTTTCCCTTTCTTTCTCTCCCTTTGTCTTTCTCTTCCTCTTCTTTTCCTCCCTTTTCTTACCTAAATGGAGATGCTTTTATTTCATATAGGCCGCAGGCTAAAACAACTCCGGCTGCTTCATCTGGACCAGCTGGAGGCGGGGCTAGCAGTAAAGAGCTAAAAGCCGCCAAGGAAGAAGTAGAAAAGCTTCAAGCTCAAGTGAGTTGCATGAAATCACTTGGTATGTCGTCTTTGACACTGTTGTTTTCATTGCTTTCCATTAATGAAAGTTGGAATTGTCGGTAACTAGCTTAGAGACGGAGAGAGATTTTTACTTTGGAAAACTTCGTGACATTGAAATGATATGTCAGGAAAATGAAGGCAACCCTCTAGTGGGTCCAATACTAGAGATTATGTATGCAACTCAGGTAATTATGGTTAATAAAGTAATTAATTTTGGTGCTAGTTAGATTGTGTTTGTTAGCTGTGTGACACGTTTATTGCCAAGTGTTGCATTTAGTAACTGAGCAGTTTTGGTAATTAATGGTTCAGTGTAAAGAAAGGTTTTGTTTTGTTTTTTTATGCATAGAATTTTGCTGTAAGTACTGTGACAGTAGTGTTACAGAAAACTCAACCATGAAAAGGAATGTTACTAAAGCTTGTACTACAGGCAACTTAATGGCCAGTTTGGACCTTTTGTCATTTTTTTTACTGTTGGAGTTGTGTCCAACCACATTACTCATAAATAAACCCTTAAAGTGGACGTTTTTTTTTCCCCTCCAAACTTTTAATAGGATATGAATAATGATTGCTAATTATTTTATTAATTCAACAGGAAGGATTCGAACAAGTTGAGGATGAGCAGCAACCCCCGCCACCCGAGGATATAGTAGAAGACAATATGTATGATCCTAATGCAGCTGCCAACTATGAGGACTACCAATATGAAGAAGAAGAGCAGGAAGAGTACTGATGGATGACAGCCATTACTTACTCACTGGATACTATTCAACTGTTAGCATACTTCTTCTTTTAATGTACTAATTGTTATTATTTAATAAGTTTCCCTTTTTACAATTGTAATATTGTGATGTTTTTTTTTCCTTTTGGGGTTGATTATGTCCATGATAGAAGCAAATGAGGAGGGGAGGAGATATAATTGGGAGTGTGTTGTGTTATTTATCAAAGTGTACCTTTAATGTTATTAACTATTGCTACTCTTACTTAGTTTTGATGTAAAAAAAAAAAACAAGCATTTCAAGTTTTGAAAACAAATTTACAAATGAAAAGTCAATTGTTATTGAGTTTTGGTCATTTTTAAGATATTCTCTGCTTGTAATAACAATGGTCTATCAATCATTTTACCCTGATACACAAACGCACCCTAAAATAATTAGTCAGCAAATAATACGGTTATATATAAATGTTTCTCACACATAACATACCTTTCCCAGCTCCTGTTGTTTCTTGAACTCTTCTATCAAACCCTGGGCCCATTCCACCATTTTATCAGACGGTGAGAATGCTTTTTGAACTATTTCGACTTGAGAAGGATGGATAATCTGTTTCCCTATAGGTCATTGCGATATAACCATATTAGGTAAACAGTAATTACACATGTGTTACCAAAATGTATTTACACACAATACACACACCAGTAAAGCCCATTCTGGCCCCTTCAATTGATTGCTCTTCTAGTGCATCCAAATCTGTATAGAAGAGGAGAGATCATAGACTCGGTATTGCTTAAACTGTATCCAGTATATACTCTATGGATGATTAAACAACCACTAACAATGAAAAATTTATCAGACAACAGCTAATATATTTTTGGATTTATCGATTTTGCTGACTGAAACAATAATATTGAGGTTGATTGGCACACAATGGTGAAAACAAGGACACACAGAGAACCACACGGCTAACCCAGCCACAAACAACTAGTATTGAAGCACACACACTATCACACTATACACACAACAATTGGTTACTCAGTGGAGGCTTTTGTCAACAACTGATTTATTGTGGCAAGCAATAAAAATTGTGCAACTGTTTTCAAAAGAAGCGACACAAACAGATGAACACATAATCATAGCAGATACTGTTTGTTGGTAAGATGGCCTAACCTTTGAAGTCGATACTGACAACATCGATTGCTTGTAGACCAAAAGCTCTTGCAGCTGCCACAAAGGATTGCCTAGCATATATCAGTTCGTGTGCTTGTCTGGTCCTTTGGCCACCTAATGTAAACAAAAAAAATTCAAAAAAAAATTTTTTTTGTCTAACTTGACAGAATTACCAATTACAGCAAGATAGTCGTCTGATCCAAAAATAACTGCCTCCAGTTTCAAGTTATTAAGTTTAGTCAAACCACATTCACATATTTCAGTAAGACTTTTCAGTGCTTTGGGGCTCTCAATCATGGCAATGAGTCCAAGGGGGCGTGGCATTACACTTCCGGCATAAAATCCCATGGCTATATCTAACTGTTTCATAAAAAAGGAAGTCAATTTCGTAGAGATTTTTACTTCTTCACCTGCCATAGGTTTTCTGTGCTTTCACATTTAGGTAGGACTATGGTATCAAGTTGAGGTGGGTGTGTATCATCAGCAAATACGGCTTTAAGGTCGTCATTAACCATACTGGAGTCCATTGCATTGATACGGACAACTCTCTCGCTCTTAGTTTCTGAGGCAATGGCCAAACCCTTGTGAACATTTGATCGTGCTATATGCTGTTGAATATGAATACATACAGGGTTATATACATAATGAAGATGTATTGTGTAGTACTTTTTGATTCTGTGCCACACCGTCTTCAAAATCTATTACTACAGTGTCGACATTTAGAGAGGGAATTTTCTTCAGTTTTCTGTCGTCTGCAGCAGGTATGTACATTAAAGCTCTTCTGGGATAATGAAGACATACATTGGTTAATGAACGTGTGGGACATTTTGATACTAGTAGAGGACCAGGTTTAGGCACAGCTGGGGCAAGAACTCTCCTCCAGAGATACATTGTTATTGTGATAATTTAGCCACTCCCACAGGAGGAAACATTTTTTATAAACACGTGGGTGGGTAGGTTCTGCGCATGCGTAAATTTCTCCCGAAGGAAAAAAAAAAAAAAAAAAAAAAGTTTCGCTGAAATCGCTGTTTGATCATTGGGATTCCTTGACAGTGTGAATCAGGCGAATCGGTTGGGGGAGAGAAATCGGTAAGTGTTGGCCCATCGTCGTAAACCCTTTGGTACTTGTTGTCCTTTTATTAATCTATCAGACTTATTGCAATCGTGAGGAGAGGCTTTCGAAATAACTGATAAGGGTGAGAGTTTAACACTTGTAGTTACCAATAATACCAATGCAGTTATCTCTAGTATTACCTTCCTGTACAAAAAAACCTGTGTCCATTCTACAATAGTAGACAATATTCATTGTACTTTATGTGTCGCATAATTCCGCCTCCCTGTCATTTTCTCTAGTAGGAAAAAAAAAAACCAGAGGGCGTGGTTCACTAACCTTGTGTGTATCCTTTCTTTTCGAAATTCAGCAGGCTGTGTGTATATCTGTTGTCATGGGTAGCCTATTGAGTCTCCTCAATGACAAAGGAACTGTTCCAAAGGTCGACTTCTACATAGACTTTGAAAGTAAGTGCTGATCATGGTAACATGATCATTCATTCAGTAATGCAATATAATTATAATTATACATGTATTACCAGATAAGGTCATGGTATGGGTAATGTAATAATATATAATGTGTTAGAGTGACAGTAGAGGATTGCATTTTAAGTGATTGCAATATTCTCAAAGATGTGACAAAAAAAATTTGAATAGCAATATGTAGTTCTTATTGCAAGTGATGATGTGTTACCGAACAGAGTTTCAGTTTTTATTCATAACCAGCAAAACAATAAAATATTATTTGTAAACAACCAGTTACAGTCGGTTGTTGTGAACATGGCTCTTCCTATATATTGTGGATTCATACGTGTTTCTATGTGCTTCCTACCTAAAGGTGCTCAGCCATCTGATGGGGAGAAAGAGTTATACGAAAGAGTTGAAGCCGTTCTTTCTAAAGCTCCGGGTATCGTTGAAGAGCTGAAGACATATCAAGGAGCTGGAGAGGCCATTAGAAATGTAAGAAGATTATGAATACATATTTTTGAACCTTTCGTTGTGTGTCTGCCAATGTTTCATGGATTTTGAGGTATAATGTTATTATGCACAGATCGTTACCGTAATGATACTGGAGTTAAATTCACCCAATGTTAGAACAAGTGTGTGAAGGTTGAATATCATCCTTGCAATCTTGACCTAGTGCCATATTGTAAATGTGATTCGAAAGTTTTTTTTCATAAGTATGAAAATATTTTTTTTTGGGTTTCTTTCATGATGAAACGGCAAGTGTTGTCTACATAGTTTACGGAACAAACTTAAACTTGTTTGTAAATAGTTTCTAAGCTAGGTTTTAAAGTGTTTGCACAAGCCACTCCCCTTGCCTACGTACAGGATGCCACATTCGTACCACGTCTTGTTATGTTCGTTATTCTAATTCACGGTTGCAGGCTATATCGAACCCAACTGCTCAGGACCATCAGGAGCGAGCGTGGACGCTGGTATGTCCTCTGGTACAACAGTTGAGGGTCTACTACGACTTTGCTCAAGAGCTGGAGAAAGTTCTTTGTGATATTCTGTCAGACCTGTGCGGACCAGAAGCTTCAGCAGTACAGCATTTGGAAAGAAAGCAGGTTAGAGATTGGGAGATTCACAAGTGGAAATGTATGCGTGCAGTTTCTATATTCTGGTCCCCTTTGTTGTGTTAAGTGTTGTGGGTGTACATGTATATGTATAGATAATCTGTTTCTATTAGTTTTGTTTATACTCTTCTCCTTTTTTTATACAAATCTGCTTTAAATTTTTTGTATAAACAACAAAATGTTCAGTTTGCAGTTTGAAAGAAAAAAAAAACATCTAATCTTACCAAATTTGGTCATTAAAACTGCCTGTATACACTATTATATACATGTACATGTAGCATTGACTATTGTCTAAAAATAGACTAATTGAGCTATAAATAGATTTTCTCTTATTTTGTGTGAAGGCACTTACCAAGCAGCTGGCACATGTATTGGACTTCACATTAATGTTTGACAGTTTAAAGGTAAGGGGTGTGGATTTTCAATGAGGGGGTGTGGTCATTACAATCCCGATTTCAGATGAACAATCCACAAATACAAAATGACTTTAGTTACTATAGAAGAACGTTAAATAGAAGAAAAATGGTGAGTTACTGTTTTTAATAATTCCCGACTGCTTCTAATTGTGGGTGTGGTTTTGTAGGAGGATGTATCACAGGGTGTGTCGTCAGGTCCTGAACTACCGGATGATGTTGCGAATCGTATGTCTTTATTTTACGCCAACCCAACCCCAATGTTGAACACGCTGGCAACAGCCACTGCTGATTTGGTGGCCGACGTATGTACTACTAATATACGAGACCTTTGTGCTATAGAGTGTAATGTATTATATGATCGTTTAGAACCCCAGAATAACACTGGAGACCACGACGGAGTGTTTGAGCACCATAGCTACTATATGTAGAGTACTTAACGATAATGTGTAAGTTTATTGTCATCCTCTTATAAGTTTAATTAATCTAATTGATTGGATTGCGTTCACTGTGTATCTTTCCTTCATCTTCTTTCTCTCTCTTTCCCTTGCATATTTTTTCCTTTTCTCTAGCGAGCACAAGTCTAGGTTTCGAAACGAGGAGACCATCTCGTTTACATTACGAGTGATGGTGGGTGTTATTATACTGTACGACCATCTGCATCCTGTAGGAGCATTCGTTAAAAAGGCACCAATTGATGTGAGTAATTTGTGTCCGATTTTACCTTTGCTTATGTAATCCTTTGATTATTACTACAATTGCAGATGAAGGCATCAATCAAGGTCATCAAAGACCACCCTAAACATTCAGAAGGGCTATTAAATGCATTAAAGTATGTGCACTCTATTAAACTATTTGGCTCTTATATTTCTCTTGTACTGCATGTATGTAGTATATTTATGTATAGTGTAGTGTTATGGGTTTGGAAAGAAGGGGGGGGGGGGGGGGGCTTCATCTGCAAAACTACCATAAAACAAGTACAAATGCAAAATCTGACTTCATAAATTTGAGGAGGTCCAAAAACTGGTCTAGAATGCATCTTTACAACTTGCAAAACGTTGCCTTTTACACCAGAGTTACATTGGGTTAAAAAAACGCTTGATGTTTCTTTCTTCATCGTCATCCACGCAGTATTGCACCAGTGTGTAGTATGCAGTATGAAATTCTGATGGTACAAAAAAAGCTTCATAATCTGGAAGAGTGCCTTTGGATGGTCTCAAAAAGAAAGTAGTGATGACGAATTGGAACACAGCAAGGTGTTCGAGAATCTTCGATCTACCATGAGGAAGCACAGACCCCAAACTAAAGCTAGGAAACAAGTAAGGTGGCTGTTATGAGGGAGCAAGAAAGACTAACTTTGACTCTTATCCTGCTGTGAATTGTAAATTTTTGCAATTAATGCACAGTGTAGGATAGTATATAATTATGTTCTCGTATTTTTGGCTCCCTCATACCAGCCCCACTTGTTCCCTCATGTTTGTTTGGGATCTGTGCTTCCTGATTTATACTTTGTTTTTTGAAGAAGAATATAATTTCTATCTTCTTCTATAGGTAATACTGTGTATATTAAAATACATGTTGTGCATTGGGGCACCAGTATATAGATAGTGTAGTGTATTTAACTACATACAGTTAAAAAGACTCTAGACTCGTGTAGTGTATAAAGCTCATGTTTTATCCAAATGGTATTCGTATTAGTCTTCTGTGATCCCTTGGGAGATAGTGATAAAATGTTGTTTGTGTTTCGATGGTTTGTTGCCATTTTTTTAGTACCTATAGTATTGTAGATTTGTGTTTAGTAACATAAACTGATTGCATTGTGAGCAAGTTGCATTTACTTTCATTAATGATAAAATATGTGACTGTCTCTTCCTCGAACCAGGTATAATACGAAACACTTCAATGATGAAGCCACACCCAAGGCCACTAAAATGATGATGTCATGATTAGTAATACTCTGGCTTTGAATAAACCACTTATTAGCCCATCAAAAGATAGCCCATAATTATTAAAAAAAAAATTGTCATTACCAAATAATTTTAATATGAGATTTATATCTGTGTTAGTTGGTTTAATTTGTTTTATTTGACGATTAGAGTACTTTTTTTTGTTTTCAATTGAGTCCATGTTGGAATATGCTGTGTTGGTTTGGTGTTGCGTAATCTTTTTTTTCTTTTTGTATCAAATATTTGTTTAATTTTTCACGTTGTAACATAACATTTTGAACTTTTTTTTCCTTCCAATTATGTATTCTTTTAAAATGAAAAACCATGAAAAGTCATGGGCAAATCAATTTTGGAGCCACGCCCATAAAAAGACTAGTTAATTAATTTACACGTGTAGATTATCTCGATATCTCCTGCCCCTCGATCGGTCTTGTGCCCCCTTGGCTCTTTGCTAGGATAGTTCCTGTCCTCGATCTCCTTGTTCCTAGATCTTCTACCGAACGGCATACAATATGGACGATCTTTTCTCGTGTGATGTGGAAGTGAGTGTCGAAGAGCCTGATGAGGGTGAGCCCATGTCTGAAAGTGTCCCGTATTCCTTGGAAAGCGAGATGGAAAGTAACGGTAACCGTGAGCAGCAGCATCTAATGAAAGTGGTTCCTGAGGAAGAACAAAGACCTCTTTTTATACTCGTGAGTGAAAGACCCGAGGTGTACTATTTAGAAGTGGACGATGGGATCGATACGTGGAAAGGGGTGTATCCTCTTGACGACATAAAGAAAGTGGCCAAGGAAGCCAAAATGGCTGAAGGAGACGTCGCAGTTGAGACAAAAAGGGCATTAATTGGAGAGAATGGTTTACTGTTGCCAGGTTACGTGTACTCAGTGGTCAAGCGTTCCACTGACGGCAGCTTGGAGTTAACCTGGAAGAAGCAAATGTCAGAACATGTTAGAGTCACTTTGGGCACAGTACTGCTTGAGGCATGCCACAATGATGAATTGCACTCCAGGATTATGGATTTCGCAATGCGTTTAATCGTGAAGAAGAGTAAAGACAACAAGGAACTAGAGGCAACTGTGGAGCGTCTGACAGAAGAGAGAGCTGGTGCGTTGAAACGTCTAGAACAGTGTGTGAATGTCAAAGAACAGATTGAAGGAGATTTATATGCCAAATTCACATTGGTGTTGAACGAAAAAAAAGCTAAAATAAGGAGATTAATGGAAAACGCTAAAAAACAAGAAGGTAAGCAACCAGCAAATGATGAGCAATCACGCATTACCTCAACGACAGCAAATGATAACTCCACAGATGATGAAATGTTTGACGATAAAGACACAACACCCTCACCCAAACATAAAGCCATTCCCACCTCCTCTACTGCCTGTACTACCACAACTACAACATCGTCACTACTGAAGGATGATTGGCAACCTGATGTAGCTACCTCACCACCTATTAGGAGAAGGAAGAGGAGTAAGAATACGACAGGAGGAGGTGTCATCGAGATTCCTCGTCCGCGCTCAATACCAAGATCATCTCGTAGTAGGAGCAGAGGGCGGAGTAGTAGCAGGGGTCGAAGTGAAGAGCCCGGATCACAAGATCTCATAAACATGATGTAAATAAATTATAACATTTAAGGCATTTTTTTATTATTAAAAGCATTTTGCTAATGGACACATTAACAACATTTATTCCTACATCGTTTATAAATAAAAAAAACATTTCTAATGAATATAATATAACACTGTAGCATTATGTGGTGGTGTCAGTGAGATGGGTGGAGCTTGAATTGAACGACTGTTGTAATTCCATGGCAAAGTGATAATCTAAGTGCAGTGGATAGTTGACCTTCAGTATCTACACAAATAACAAAAATAGATTGGTAATTTGTAATTTAAACAATTAAATTGGAAGTTTAGAGTGCTCCTGATACTTATTTGCAATATCAGCATTATACTTACTTCTTCCCCACACTTCGAGCATTGAGTTACTTGCAGTACATCATCATCTTCATCCCTAGATTCAGTTCTCAGTCTCTTGGTATGGTTCATTGTTGAATGATCAATACTTCTTATATCCATTAAATCACTGTCTCCATCTTTGACACACCCTCTCTTCAAAGGGCTGAAATACGATGTAAGCAATGTTTTATTCTTGTCGGGTCTCATTCGAGGAGAGACTCCCTTTCTTTTACCACGCCTTCCACTGCTTTCAGAACTAGTAGTCAAATGTTTTGGAGATGATACAAAATAGCTAGCAATAGTAGAATGAGTACTAATGGTAGTGGTACAATCTATACTGATACTACTGGAACTGGTACAACCTGTACTGCTGGAACTAGTATAATCCGTAGTTATACTACTGGAGCTGGTACAACAACTTGTACTGGTACTACTGGAACAATCTGTAGTGATACTACTGTAACTGGTACAACTTGTGCTGATACTACTGGTACAACCTGTACTGGTATTACTGGAACTGGTACAACCTGTACTAGTACTAATAGAACTGGTACAACTGGAACTGGTATTGCTACTATGTTGTTGCCCATTTAAAGAATCATCTTTGACTGGTACATCTCCAGATGAATTTACTCTCTGGTTTCCATTACCAGCATCAGCTTCATCGTCACCATTGACTCCTTCCAAGTCATCTTCCATTATCTGCTGGTTTCCACCATCATGTGAATGGGTTGGAATTCTTGTGAAATAGTTCATGGTAGTCATATCACAGCTTGTGTCTCCACTGCCTGTACTACTAACAAACTTGCCAGCAGTAATGTGGATATTACGAATACCAGTGGTCCTATATTAATTAAAATGAACAAACTATCTTTTTTGACACGTATTATTATTACTATACTTCACCGATCGATGGGAGTGCCAGGGCGATGCATATGAACACCTCAGTGTCCACTGAGGATGCCATATGCCATCCATTAGGCATACAACTACGACCGCCTCTGTCCAGAGACGAGTCCGTAGAGGATGTACATCTTCATACGGGTGACCAGAGGGCTACTTGACGTCCCTTTAACACCATGCAAAAACCTCAATACTTCATTATTTCAACTATCAAACCAGTATAGACAGAGAAAAGTCAAACAACAACACACAATTTATAGTAACAGTTCTTGGCAGTTCTCTTGACAGGTCACCAGTATGAAGATGTACGTCCTCTTAGTCTATACGGACTCGTCTCTGGACAGAGGCAGTCGTAGTTGTATGCCTAATGGATGGCATATGGCATCCTCAGTGGACACTGAGGTGTTCGTATGCATCGCCCTGGCACTCCCATTGATCGATCGGTGAAGTATAGTAATAATAATACATGTCAATACAGACCCCTGATCGACAAAGTAAGTTAAAAAAACTATCTTTTTGCGTAATTATATGTTATTACATAGAATCCAATATTAGACACTATAGGGTCACTGTATTATAAATATGAACCCTCCAACAAAGGACACTTTCCAAAATCCCAAAGGTTATCCATTTGAATTATTTCAGTAAGATAAGATATTGGTCCCAAAGTGTATGTCCTTTGTTCAGAGAATTCAACTAAATGTCTCACCATCCTAAAGGTGTGGTTTTACCAAAGTCAACGTTCCCTGGTATACAGTGACCTTTGTTGATGGCAGTCCAGGCATTGTTAGCAATGAAGCTAACGTTACAGTGATTTAGCGGGAACGATCTGGTAATGGAGGCTGTTGCTTCATCAGGACTAATGGACACTGTAATAGTCTTAGCTCGACGCGAGTTCTAATAAATAATACATTAGATATGACAACCTACATTAGCTCATAAGATATGCATACGGCAGGCTCATGATTATGGGTGAAGAGTCTGCACCATCTCATGCAATCCAGGATTAGGGGAAATATTCGGCTTTAATGCATTCACGAGTACTTTACAATTAGTCTCATAGCAGTTCTCAGATTTATAATTGTATATATCACAGCTCTCTGACATCCACTAACTTCTTTACTGTCTTCCTCTAGTCTCTCAACCACTTCCGTTGATAGCTCTATCAGCCAGTGCATTACTTGTTGAGATGTTTTCAGTTTCTCAGGTCCGTTAAAGTTCTTCCCACAGCCAATGGATTGCGTAATGGTCCTCGGTCTAATAGGCTCGTGATCAATCCCATGAGATACTTCATGTAACCACAGACTATAGATTATACAAACATCAATAAAATAATAATGGGTGTGGCCATATAATAAAGCCACACCCACTATTAAATAGGGGGTGTACTTACCCATTCTTTATGCCAAACTTCTCCTGCAATACTTTTAAGGGATACTGTGTTACTTCACCCACGAACTGAACACCCAATGTCTTCATAACGTTCTCCCCCATCTTCCCTCCCAAGTGTCGACTATAAATAATTATATAACATTAAAGTCTGGCTACATTCCAGAGGTCAATATAAATGAGTGCATAAATGCAAAAATATAACCAAGCTCTATTCTTGCATTTACGTCCTTGTTAACATTGACTTCTGATCACAACGAAATAATACGGACCAGGATTTAGAGAAACTGATGAGCACTTACACTTTCTTGAATGGCGTAAGAGAAAAGACATTGGGTACCCGAGACATTGGAAGGATCGTCTGTTGGTTTGGCTTATTCATTCCAGCTGCTAATTTTGCCAACATCTATAAATGAAGTAAAGTACAAATAAAATGATAAGTTCCTTGAATGAGGTATATACACCTTATTGGGTCCGATACCAGCTGAACAAGTAAACCCTGTCTCCTTATATACAGCCTGTCTTATTTCCAAACTCACTAAAGCACCAACCGCTAAACACAGTTCACTACTGTTCCCCTCACCCTCTAACCAACTTCTCAGAGCCAAAACTCTTTGTTGTTCCTTGCTAGTTTCACTATTCACGTCAGGAACAAGTCTGCTACCATCTGGAACAGGATCCAGTTCGATAGGAACAGGATCCAGTTCAATAGGAACAGAGTTCAGTCCTCCCGAAGCAATAACGTCCAGTCTGTCCGAAGAAACATGATTCGGTATGTCATCATTAACAGAGGTATTGATACCGTTCTCAATACTATCAAAGTCACAACTGGAGTCATCTACATTCTCAGAACAAAGAGGCATACTCGTTTGTTGACCTTTATGAGCAATATGTGTCTGTTCTAATTCCTCTGCATTCACCCTTGTGAAATCCGCCAAATCGTTTATCCGTTTCTCGACAGTAGCAGTGATATCGAGGAATGCCTCGTCTACGCTAGCCTTCTCGGTTTGTTTACTGAATCGAGTCAATACAGCCATTACTTCCGCACTCGCTCTACGGTAGTTTCCAAGATCAGCTTTGCCCCTTTTTTCAGGTACTCGAGCAAGACACAATTCTGGACAAAGCCTTTTAGCCTCGTTACCTTTCATTATCCTCGATACACCGTATTTTCTTGCCTCATAATCAACTGCTATTATACTAAAGTGTACAGGAAAGCAAAATAAAAGACTTTTTTTATCCCGCCTTTTACATCCCTATGCTATGTCTGATAAGCTTTACCTGCCTCCCTGCCATTCTTTGTACTGTACAACGGCACAAGGTTTATTCCTTAGTTCTGGATGTAGTTTTTTCTCTACTTGTGCATAAAAACAGTCCATATCGACAAGAATAATCACTTTCTTTCGAAGCAT
>JAYJLX010122521.1:0-13410 GCA_036873525.1 Chalinula nematifera
TAACTATACCAGTCGATAGAGAAGGCTTCGAAGTACCTATATCCGCGAAAAAACCGTGATCGTCGGAGAAAAATTTTCCGAGTTATTTTTTATCATTACTCAATACATTTAAATTTATAAAGTGTGCCCTTTTCGCAGAGACAGTCACATATATTAAACCACACATACATATGGATGTACATTAAGGGGGGAGTACTACAGGATATTTTAATAATAACTAATCCCTTAAAATTATGTGGTATACATTTGATCTAAAATAAAATTGAAGTTGGCGTGACTGACAAATGCACATGTGCTCAAGGGGCGCAGCCTACAAAATGGCGATCAGCATAACTATACTCGAAGATCTTCATCTTAATCTTTGTCATGTTTTTAAAAATCCTTTAAATCGCATGGAATTATCGACTCAAGCGCCTTCATTGGAGTGTCAGTGAAGTTCTATCATCAAATATTCACAGAGATTACGTGGTAACAGACAGACAAACACACACAAACCGACTACTATAAGCCTCCGCCCACACTTGGGTTAATAAAAATAAAGTACATGTATACGTAAAAGGATATTATAGTCAATGATTCAAAAAGTCGAAGGAAAACCAGTTGATTAATTCTGTAGGACAATATTCACGATTATCATCGATACATGCTTGGATTTGTACTATGCCAAGAATTAAAATCACCAAGTGTTTATTGATATTTTTCAGAGCATGCATGTCGATCGGTAAAACTACGCTACGAAGATGCATTGTTATTTACAATCTCATGCTCGGATGAGGAATTCCCAGTGCTCTAAATTGGATAGAGCACAGATTCCTCAAATTCCAAATAACTACAGTGCTTTACCAAAAATAGAGCACTCTTCGTGCAAGTTCATGGTTACTTTGAAGTAACCAAAGGAATGCTTCATAACAATGTAAATTAATAAATAGGGGAGTTTTGTCTTCAGTCACGAAAACTGAAAAGCCTTTCAAAAATTGGATATAGACGATTAGTGATGGAGTTGCTTAACAAAGCATAACCTAGCAGATTTTATTGAGGTGATGCTGTGTAATGCACTGTGGGTTTGCTATATCTCCATTGTTACACAAAAATAACCATACATGTATCCATGGTTACACAAAATACATATGATCATACATGTATCTGGAACAAAACATGTATGACCCATTACATTAATATCTGCCTTTTGGACTACTGAAATAAGGCCTATACAGTACCTGCTATTTATACTAAATAAATTTAGAGAACTCAACTTAAAAAAACCCTCAAGGTGGATTTACCCTATTAGTCATTATGTAGCATATGCAAAGGTTTACATGCACAATATGAAAAGGTGAAAACTGTGACTATCAAAAAGGAAAACGTCGAACATCTGTATTAACATACATACAGTATAGCCTATGTTACTATACACATACATACATACAGTATAGCTTATGTTACTACACGTACATACAGCATAGCCTACATGTATGTTACTACACATGTACGTAGTAACATAGGCTATACTGTATGTACATGTATGTGTTGGCTATACTGTATGTATATTAACATAGGCTATATTGTATGTACATTGTATGTGTAGTAACTAGGCTATGTTGTATGTATGGTGGTAACATAGGAGTATATACATGTACATACAGTATAGCCTAATGTTATATACACATACATACTATGTTAAAATGCAAATGCATTATTTTATCAACTTGAGTAGAACAACTGATTATTTTCCAACTGATAACTAGCAATTAACATTAATAATTGGGTGTGGTCAGTAATATCAATACGTATCAGATACCGTAAGATACGTTAAATATCATTAGTATCGATTGTAACTAATGGGTACATTGGGCAGTACTGCACATTGAATTAGATTGCCCAGCTCTGCCTATCACACATTTCCCTTATCGGTATGGCTGTAGCTAGTACATTATCATATAAAAGGATAACACAAATAAAGGCCCTAATGGTCAGGAAATACATGAATATTTCAAATATGTGATAGCAAAACTGTTTCAATAGTTAATACACAATATTATTGCAATGACGTACAGTGCATGTGCACATGTATGTAAATGGGTGTATGTTCTTAGACTTAGTGACTTACATGTACAAGTTGTTGTTATCATGGTAATTTCAGGCTGCATCCTGGTAGGCAATGTCTACATACAAGAATCATGAGGGATTGATTAGATGTACTCACGTACTTACTGTAAGGTACAGATATACATGTAGTGCTGTAAGATATTGGAAATAACAATACCTTAGTACCAATATTTTATAACATATACCTACATGTACATGTAGGTATAAAAAATGTGCATGTACATGTACCTGTAGGTACTACTTGATCTTAACAAAAAAAATTAATAACTTTTAAACCATACATACATACATGTATTTATTAGGTGGGAGGACTACAGGATGTTGTAATATTACCATAGTAGTAATATATTACCATGGCAACCTTTGATCTTTACTGTGAGTTATTTGCCCATAACCTAGACTTTGTTTACACAATCACATCACCTATACAATGGTTAAACAAACAAATGATCAGAACTGTCTCTTGTTCACTTTTTAAGATTTTGTTGAATTTGTTGCTTTTTGATTGCTTTTTTTTGTTTTTCAACTTATCAAATACTTAAATACACATGTACCATAAATTGTTTCTTTGTTCCTATGGTATAAGATACATATTACACTGTTACTGGGTGGTTATGGGCATATAACTCCCCTCGAGATAATTAGTCTCGGGCACGCCCTCGACTAATTATCTCTCAGGGAGTTATATGCCCATAACCGTTATATGCCCATAACCACCCAGTAACAGTGTAATATCCTATACATAATGTCAATAAAGATTCCTCTTATGTGGTACAACTTATATTTACATAAGTAAGGAGAAAAAAAAACAGGTTCCTTTATGACAAGGAACCATTCAAAAAATTGGAATGAAAAGACTGTCGTCGAAAAGCTTCGAAAAACAGTTTCAGATGACTTCCAATTAACATTACACTAATTTATATAGGCTAAGTAAGGCTATAAGTGCTGTGGGTTTAGTTAACCCTATAAACACAACACCACAACTGTAGGTACAGATGTGTTTACAATAACAACAGCTTTTGATTGTATAAAACTGCTGAACTAAAGGCTAAAAAAAGTATGAATTCAAAGCACTATCATGGCCTAGTCTTTTTTTTGAAACACTTTGAGAAGTTGTCCAGTGGGCTTGAGACTTCCTGAGTCCCCAAGCATCAAGTGATCGAATTCGGTGGTATAGGGATGGGCAATACAGCAAATTTTTGAAGGACCGATTCGATACTTGCTCAGCAATTTTCTACAATGTCAATACGTTTTGATATACTGTTAATTAACCATAATAATTCCTTACAGCCAATTGATCATTTAAAAATTGCTTATGGTCTAGAGTAGGGCTGCAACGAATAGTACTTTTTGCTATTCGAATATCTGGTTGTACAAAACGAACGAATATTCGAATTATTCCTTTATTCTCTTATACATTGTTAATGCCACCAAATGTGCTTAGTTTGTTTAAGTACAATGAAATTATACAAGTGCTGAACATTAGGGATTGTGCTTTTACAAGCAGGAGGAGCTAATATAAGTGTTGATTACTTATCACAAGCCAAACCCTCTCATCAATTTAAAGGGCATTTCATTGTAAAGCAATAATCCAAATACTTAAAATACCAATCGAATACTGCCTTAACCATGCCTTAACGAGCAAATATTCGAATAATACACTATTCGTTTCAGCCCTAGTCTAGAGCCTGTGTTGGTTGCAGGCAGGGTTGTTAACAATAAAATATGTCCTACCTGCACAGAAACAATGCAAATGTGTTGTTTTATCAACTTGAGTAAAACAACTGATTATTTCCAACTGATAACTACCAATTAACATTAATAAGTGGGTGTGGTCAGCAATATAATACTATTTAGACTTCTTTAACGACACTGATACCGTAACAATACGTCAAATATCATTAGTATCGATTGTTGTATCGAAATATCACCCATTCCTATTTAGCGTGGTGGAGTAAGTTTTTGGAAGACCTCTTTATCCCTTTTTAAATTTTACATTATAATTTTTTTTTACAAAAATTTTTGAGATTATGGGGGTCAATTTATTAATGCTTGACAAACGAACAGTAACTAATGGGTGTATTGGGCAGTACTGCAAGCTGAATTCGCTCTGACTATCACACATTTTCCTTACTAGTATGGCTGCAGCTACATTATCATAGAAAAGGATAACACAAATAAAGGCCCAGAAGGTCAGGAAATACATGTACACTCGTATGCATAAACCTGAATATTTGTAATAAATGATAGCAAAACTATTTCAACATTCAATACACAATATTACTGCAATGACAGCGTACCTGTATGTAAATGGGTGCATGTTCTTAGTAAACAATTACATGTACAAGCTTATCATGGTAACTTCAGGCTGCATTTGGCAGAGATGGGGCAATGTCTAGATGTACTCACATACTTACTGTAAGGTACAGATATACATGTAGTGCTGTAAGATATTGGAAATAAAAATACCTCAGTACCAATATTTTATAACATACAGGTATATCTATAGATGTATAACGTACATGTATGTACTTGATGGTGTTGTGGTTTTATGAAAAAAAAACCAGTTCCTTGTGATAAAGGAAGGTTCCTTTATCACAAGGAACCATTCCAAAAATTGGTGAAGAAACATGGTCTAAATGTCAATTCAACATCACCTGGTCTATATAGGCTGACACTGACTGTAAGTGCTGTGGGTTTAGTTAACCCTAAAGCCACAACACCATAATCATAAGGAAGGAGGGGCATGTATGTATTTTACATAGTAATAACAAAATAATAAATCCACATGAGGTGCAGATCCCTCACCAAGCTTAATCAAGCCTTATAAATACCAACAAGTAAAAACAACACACCACTAGGAGTTATCGTATATTGTACCAGCCTACCCTGTCCCACTGATACAATATTCATAATCTGTACCTGTTGTAATCTAGCAGCTCTTTCAGCTAAGGAAGCATTCACTATTGGCATGCCTGATGTATCGCAGCTACCCATCCCAGTATCAATGGTGTTACTAATCGGGGAGGAGGAAGTGGTCCTATATGGGAATAAGAATTGAAGTAGGCGTGACTGACAAATGCACATGTGCTCAAGGGGCGCAGCCTACAAAATGGCGACCAGTATAACTATACTCAAAGATCTTCGTCTTAATCTTTGCGATGTTTTTAAAAATCCTTTAAATCGCAAGGAATTATCGACATCAAGCGCCTTCATTGGAGTGTCAGTGAAGTTCTATCATCAAATATTCACAGAGATTACGTGGTACCAGACAGACAAACACATACACAAATCGACTACTATAAGCCTCTGCCTACACTCGGGTTAATACTAGATGTATACATAACTCAACGATTCAAAAAGTCGAAGGAAAACCAGTTGATTAATTCTGTAGGACAATATTCACAATTATCATCAATACATGCTTGGATTTGTATTATGCCAAGAATTAAAATCACATGCATGTCGATCGGTAAAACTACGCTACGAAGATTGGGTTTATCGATATATAGTATGTGTACCACATAATACAGTATGTGTACATGTACAGGTATATATGCGCTGTAGGCATTAAAGAAATTATCTGGATGATGTTTGGTCCAAATCCTGAAACAAAGTTTTAAGTTAAATTAGATTCCATAATGTGTGTAGTAGGAGGAGGTTACACATGCATGCCAACAGGGAAAATATAGCACGATAATGTAAAGGTTATACAGACAATAATGGTATCAACAAAACGCTCCATGAACCTTAACTACACAAGTACATGTGTACATGTACATGAAAAGTTTGCCATTGATTACTTGTACAGTACATGCATATATGTACTGCACATGTACATGTAATATAAGCAGAAGGTACGTGTACATGTACGTGTAGTGCTGTCACACAATACACATTATTAGACAAATTGTATAAATGATGAGGGAGTCTTACAATTCATTCTCGTACACATTCTCCTTGATGGGCATGACTATCTCTTTCCAGGTGGATCCTACTGCTGGAAAAAAGCACATCAGTCAGTACCTTCAGTATCTAAATAAATATAGATATATGCCTGGTTCACAATATTACATGTACATGCACATTAATAGCTGATTATTGACAGGTACTTAACATAGTGTCCTGCTAGCATCATAATAATTGTGAATTAAGGCTGGTCATGTACTTAACACAGTGTCCTGCTAGCATCATATTGTGAATTAAAGCTATCAGGGAAGTGAGAAGCGAAACGGCCTAGAAGAGAATAAAAGGACTGCGTGTTGTTGCAGTGTTTTGTTGTATACATCCAATCTGTTGTGACAAGACACACCAATTTACTCTTGCTCCATATAATTATATAGTCTTCGGATACAAGGCCGATTGTGAGCTGGCCAATGTATCATGGCTCGAGTTCTAGGAATGACGATAACCAAACGCCCAGAGGACATTGTTTAACGTACATGTATCTTGCGATCAAGAAGGACAGACGAAGTAGAACAAAAACGGCAGCATATATATGACCTCACTAGCTAACTGCACATCAAATGTATCCCTCACTGCTGTGCCCACACTCGGGATAAAAATACAAGCTACTGTACAATATAATACACAAGTACATATACATATACACTATATAGATGTACATGTATATAGTGTACATGTATATCAATTCTTTTTTCCTCTGAAATTCCCTCCGAACGACCCCTTCCTATTCCTCAGAACTGTTGAGCTACAGGTGGAACTCTACATGAATATGCATGAAGTTGATAAAGGATGACTAGTAGCATCCATTATCACTGGCAGTAACACACACCTCTCAACAAAAGTTAACCACCTCATGTACCACTTTTGGATACAATTAACCTTCAAAGTACATTATAATTGAAGTAAAAAGTTCATAATCAACGGCTAAAGGTTAATGGGATCTGAACTTCCCTAGGGAATTGGCTGTTACTACAGGTACATGCAGTATAGCCTATGTTACTACACGTACATGTACATACATAACAGTACAAAAATACAACACACATACACGACAGATAATACACACAACTTCAGGTGTTTGAAATGTGCAATTATAACTCTGTTAGCTGACCACACCCACCTTCATCATCAAACTTTTAAACATCAAATATCTCTGGTTCATCCTTGAGTATTAGTTCCCTTGTCCTGGTCACAGTTGTATCAACGTATGCACTCTCAGGGGTACGCTAGTGGCTAATAAATACAATAATACAGTAACTAGCAGTACAACTTGTGTTTGAAAATTAAACGTACATGTATGATTTTGATCACAGTCACAACACCATAAGGTTTTCAAATTGTCCATCTTCTACCCATCAAGTCATGCAGGCAAGTATAATTAGCTTAGTACATTTAAAGCCATAGCTTCCTTTTGGTTTTGGTGTTAAAGCAAGTATGATACATGGTAGTGAACATTAATGAATACAAGACCAGACCACAGGGCAATCCAGACATAGACAACTAGAGCAATTAAATACAATGAATAATATGACTTTAAGACTAATAAAAAGGCCTTTCAAGGCTTGCTATGTTCTAAAAGTTTGTTTCTGCGACGTAAAGCGTGACGAAAAAAACTCTTGTCTGCTGCATCCTAATTCATTGTGAGAAATTAGTATACGAAATGTATTAATGTAAATGAAACTTAGGAGCAATTTTAATAGCTTAACCCGCCCACTACTTTAATGAAACCATATTTCATATAGCTTATAGTACATGTAGGATAACAATGGCTGTTCACACACAATACTATGCAAACAGTGTTATATAGCTACTGTAATTAGTTTCTTGCTCTGTTTAAACGCTTACCATAATTTTAAAACCAACAAGTTCCCCCTGGTAAAAAAAAAAAAAAGATGGCCAGTTCTGGCTGTTTCGAAGAAGAAACGGCGAGATAAAGTGGTCGCGCTCGACTTTTGGCATGAAGGAAATTGTCTTTGAGGAAGTTTCCGCAGCAGCGTAGGTCCTGGACGACGACTATGTGAAGGATACTATAAGGTAGTTAGAAATATAAAATACCGATTGAAGTAAGTTTATAACACTTATAGTTTTTTAGTTATTCCCCTTTCGAACACAAATTTAAGGCCATTTTTCGCCATTTCCATCATGGCCGCTCCTACTTTATGTATGGCGGAGAGTCCCCGAATCTTTGTGAAGATTTCTGATGAAGACGAATGACACAAAAATGGATAGAGAAAAAGCTGAAGTTTCATAAACCGAGTGAAGCCAAGCTGTAGATACTGCTATATATGTATACGAACAGTTATAAGTTGAGTGTCCTACTCTTTTCCATACAAATTTGTTTTTAAATAATTTGAAAAAATTGAAATATTCTGGGGTGTGACCATAGGCGGCTGCAGGATTCCAAACTTACCTGGGCTCATTATATATTCATAATGGGCGTGGTCAATTTTAATTAATTATTTCACTTTTCTTTACTGTTTTGCATAAAAAATTCAACTCAGTTATTGCTTGCAAGGTAAAAAGTTGACACAGGTGAGCATATTTATACTACAGAAGCCTACATAATGATTCTGTACTCAGTAATAACTATATTCATAAACAAATGCAAAGAAACCAAAGGGCCTATGCTGTGGTTTTCAGCCTTAATTAAAGCACTTTGTGGTTTTTTTGAAAGTTTAACCCGGGCATAGCCCGGGCTGGCCCGGGCCTGCAGCCGCCTATGGGCGTGACCACTAATTTCTGGACATGTTATAAATGTTATAAAGGTACTGTAAACATGTAACAGGTGCTGTATTGTTAAAGCATGTAGCAGCTGAATAAACTACTTAGTAATTACTGTACTGTACTGAGTAATTTCAGTGCAGTGTGTACACTTTTTAATGACACATACTGTATACATGCATACATAGATACATACATACATAGAGCAGTTGCAATTACGTCACAAATCTTGACCACGCCTACTTTGTGGCAAAAGAAGTGCTGCTCAGCATTGCAAGAGTAGGACGGTTATACTAAAAGCAGCCGATAAATCTAGCGCAACGGATTTTCCTCGCTATACACTAACTAATACAACAACTTAAACTCACCATAAACCCGAGGACATGGTTATTACTGCTGTAAAGCTGGATTTTTTAGCTAACACGAATTTTTTTTTGTTGAAAGCAGCAGCGGTTTTTAGACAATCTGTATCTTTGCCGAGCAGTATGCTTTTTGTCAGGATCGTTTATTATACAGGGCTGTAGAAGTCAAGAAGTCAGACATTTTTCACAAAGTGGGCGTGTCAACGACGTGTGACGTCATATGCAACTGCTCTATTCATACATACATACATATCATTCCCGCAGTACAGCCCTATGCACTCACATGTACAAACATACCACCCAAACGAAACATCCATGTTCAAAGTGATCACCCATTAGGTACTGGTTGGAGCAGACTGAGCGACGAAGAGAAGCAGAGAAGAAAGAATAAGACCTGTTTAGTAACTAAGACTTGTTATGGCCAAACAAAAAAACATGTGTTGTCCTTAATGGGTTAAATTTTAAATTAATGGGTTAAATTTTAATGGGTTAAATTAAATTTTTAGGAGGAAGTTTGGACATGGCGGGTAGTTCGAGCGTTGAGTTCGGGAGTTATGTGTTATATTATATTAAGCCTGTATAGCAAACCATACCACTGGCACTGGTTGAGGACAGGTCCAAACCCATCTGCTGACACCTTAAAAGAACGGAGCTGTTGATGCGAGCGCACTTCACAACATAACTTTGAGAAGATAATGGAATTGAAACTATGTAATAGGTCAGCAAATACACAGACTTACATGTACATGTATGTACCTCATATTCACTGCATGTACATGTACAAGGAATGTGGATGTAGTTAAGGATGCCACTCTTCTTAATCTTAAATTGAGTGTCTTACACTATTTATTAACTGTAATCATAGCCGAGGGGTCCGCAACTATGTCAAAACGTGTACGAGATTTCAAATATACCCGGATTTCTTTGGATTTCTGGATTTCTTTGGATTCTTCTTTGATTTCTAGATTCTTTTTGGATTTCTAAAAACATCAAAAGATTTCTGGATTTCAATTGGATTTCAATGGAATTCTATGGATTTTCCATGGATTTCAACTAGTTAAATTAAAATAGTGTTGTTTAACTTGAATAATTAAAGTTAGTTTATTAAATTTACATTAGTTAATTGTATTGAAGGATTTTGGATTTTCTATTTTGGATTTCTGAATTTTCTTTGGGATTTCTATGAAATTTGCTTGCACAGCTTTAGGCTGATTTCCCTTGGATTTCAGTGGATTTCCAAGGGGCCTGTACGAGATTTCTACCTAGTTGCGGACCCCTCGATCATAGCCTAAAGCTCTAAACCACAAAGAAAGCATATTTTTGCTAGGGGATCCACAAGTATTTAACGACTTACATACTACACAAAATTTTAATGTAAGTACATGTAGGATCCATAATATATACATGTACAATTCATAGGATTTTTCAAAGTACGCCCAAGGTTAAGATCTTTGAGTATTTAGATCTATAGTTTTGCTGTTCATCATCTTTATTAAACTGCGCCCCTAGAGCACATGTTGTAAAAAATTGTCAGCCACGCCTACTTATAATTTTCAAATTCATCATGGCTCCGATGCTTAGTACTCCCCAATCAAAAGCCTTTATTGTTATTACTTTGATGTAAACACATATCTACATTTACATACATGTACATGTATGTATAACTGTCGTTATTGCCCCTCCCCTCCTTATGATTATGATGTTGTGGTTTTATAGGGTTAACTAAACCCACAGCACTTATAGTTAGTGTTAGCCTATATAAACCAGTGTAATGGTGATTTGGAAGTCATCATTAAACAAATTGAATACACATCGATCAATTTTTCAACGGTTCCTTTGTCACAAGGAACCCGTTTTTTTTTTTTGCTCTTTTGTTACGTAAATTAAGTTATACCACATAAGATGATTCGTAATATTTGATGGTTAAAAATTATTGTTCTAGGGCCTTGGGAGGTGAAAATTGTCCCAGTCAGCAGTCTGAAACCAACAAAATGTTTTATGCCCACGTAATATTCTTTCACGAAAGCATTATACCTCTAAAATCTACATATACAGTATACAGCTCTTTCAATTAATGTATAAAGCCGTTTTCTTTTATTTCAGATTCCCAAGTTTGCAGAGAAGTCGTATAGAATCCTTGTGACCACGCCTATCAAAGCCACACCCACCACTGTGCTGCACCTGTACCTAATCCAGTAGAGTACGGAAACAGACAAGAAAGAGACGGAACAGCAGCAGGAAGAACATATAGAACACGAAAAGAACAAGAAAATGAAACAGCTACATGTACAACAGGTACCACAGACACGGCTACTGGTACAATGAAGAGAGCAGTGATCTTCAATCCCCGAAAGAGGTGATTACTAATGTTGATACTCCTGCTGGACAAAGCAGTAGACCAGCTTGAAAGGCGTGTTATGTTCTGACATTATAATACAGTTACATAATATTATAATATAGGCTATGTTATTGTATTATTGGTAACTATATTAGTTTGTGTATGAAAAGAGAACAGTTTATTATTTTTTAAAGCTTCTTGTTATTTTCACTTTGTTTGCCGAGACCATTTACTTCATTGTAGAGTTAATTTTTTTCTTATTGTTTAATTGTGATATTATTATGGTATAATCATAGACTACTTTGATCAACGTAATGGTTTATTATGTGCTTTAAGAGTACATCGATATCATGCATGCATAAAATATAAAGCATTATTATCTATTACTAAAATGTATAAACTATAATAATAATAATAATCGTGGTTAGATCGTCTGTTGATTACCATAATTAGAATAATAATAATGGTTGTTTGTAATAAGGAGAGTATGTACACAATTATATCAAGCTATATTATCACACAATGATGGGACTGATGGGAGCACTGGATGATTTCTGGAACCCATTTCCTTACTGCTGCAAGTACTGGTACAACTAGAGGTGGAAGAGGAAACACCATCGGGGTGCTCCAGAGGGGAGGAGCCAGGGGGAGTGGCATTAGAACGGAGAGGAGGGTCTGAAGGAGGAAACCAGAATTGTGTTGACAAGACAGAAGAGGGAGGATTGTTCGGTTTCCTAGAGTGAGAAAAAACTAAATAGCTAAAGTAATACAGTATAGCGGTTGTATTTGGCGGTCAAAATATTTGGTGATTTATATAAAAAATTGTTATTGATGGCTTTATTATTGGTGATTCGTGACACGTGTGTGGTATGTACACATCCGTATCAGCAATTTTATGTTGGCGATTTACATTGTAAACCGCCAATCACCAAATTAAAGATCCGTCAAATTAAACAACTATATAGTATAACTCACTCAGTATGCATCACATTGACTGACTCTCGGACTGACTCCAATCTCCTTTGATGGATGAATACACATATTACGAGACTCACTACGATCACGACACCACTAACTGACAGTAACAAAATTGCAAATAAAACATTGGTTGATAAAGTATCACTGGACTGGGTGGGCATGGTGGTAGACTGGGTGGGCGTGGTGGTAGTCTTGCATTGAATAGTGGCAGCTCGGTGAATTAAGGTACTTTGTGTGCTGAAGATGGTGGTAAAAACACTTGTAGAAGTGGTGATAACAGTAGACGATAAACATAAAAGCAAGCAGTTAAAAATGGGAAATAACCACGAAAACACTTAAACACGTACCAGTAGTAATAGCAACAGTAGCAGTAATGCTGTTGGTAATAATAATAATACCAGGACTACTACCAGAGGGACTATGATGATGTGAAATTGTTATTGATGATGACGGGGAAGGTTGAAGAGTAGTAGAAGTAGTAGTGGCTACTTCTGTAAATAAGAGAAATTAATAACTATTATTAACTACTAAATGTAAAACACTAGCCAGCCTAGTGCCTTACGAAGACCCAAAGTGACCCAAAAAGGAATTACAGATTCTGTTGCATGTCAAAGCTAAGAATTAGCGCATCCACACAACATTTTGTTTGTTACAAACAACGTTATGTACACCAACCAACTAGTGTGGGCATTGCTCAGGCTTGCCTTTCATGTCACCTTCCCCCCCCCAGCATCAGCCCAGGTATAGCTTAGTATCTAAATGTAAAACACTAGCCAGCCTAGTGCCTTACGAAGACCCGAAGTAACCCAAAAAGGAATTACAGATTCTGTTGCATGTCAAAGCTAAGAATTAGCGCATCCACTTTTGTTTGTTACAAACAACGTTATGTACACCAACCAACTAGTGTGGGCATTGCTCAGGCTTGCCTTTCATGTCACC
>JAYJLX010122632.1:0-19562 GCA_036873525.1 Chalinula nematifera
TAAATACAATGACATTGAAAGCAACCACCAATTAAAACGCCCACAAGCCTCAGTAATGAAATACTTAAAAGAAATTTGAAGTAGGTACCAATTCCTTTCATCAACGTTTATCTATTGCCACTGTAGATTAGTATACTTAATTTAACCACTCATTAACCTTTGAAAACATAATGCATACACATGGTGAGAAAATAACAGGTCTCAGGTCACTATTCTTAACTAAGTCTGTTCAGTTAAGGTTTTTGAAGATTTTTCCACTGCTAATAACTGTTAAAGAACACCCAACATCAATGCATTGCTAACATGAACAGAACACCAAGGACAAAATGAAACCATGTTATTCAAAATAAAAGCTGTATAGAACAGTCAGTCATAAGTTATCCATGTTTTTTACGAACAGACTTTAGCTGTACAGTAGTTAACACCTCCTCTGATGCCTGTACAATCGGAACGCTTATTTACCAAGGCAAGTGACATTTATTGTGAAAAGACAAATAGACTAAGTACCTGAAAGAGCAGAAGTAATAATCGTTGCCCGTAGAATGATTATAGATGAAGTTGAAAATAAAAAAAATTGATTTCAGTCATGATGACAGTGAGTCTATCATAAACATTATAACACATTTACATATGATCAGCACATCGAACAGATGAGGAAGACTATTCTGTTACCACTTTAGACAAGCAGTTTCAAGACCAGTACACCAATACTATGGAAAGTGAAGCTGACGATAGTGAGTCATGCAAGTGCATTGTATACTGACTCATTTTAATAAACATGCACTTGATACATATTAGGTACAGATGGTGAAGATTTGAACAATTACTGAAATGAAAATAGAACACCCACCAAAGCAATTTCTTCAGCCACATTTCAAGGACAGCATTGATGATAGCGAATTAGTGAGGAATTATTTTACGCTTATTTTAGGAATTATGACATCTATGACAATTATAATATAACATTATCTTTTCTATACAGTATAGAGACACTCAATTTCCCAAAATGTTTGTCTGAGATGTCATGAAGAATGCAGAGGTATAGCAGGCACATTATTCACATTATATCCGTATAATTATCATTGAGTATTTTTAGCATTTCAACAATTGATGTATGTGTACATTAGAAAACATTTTGGATGATAATAAACGGTATGTATGATAGTTTGTTTCACATTATCTCTGTTCCATGAAGAGTACTGAAATGCAAACAACACTGGTTGCCAATTGAGACAAAAGGGATGGTACGCTTTAGCATTTAATGCATTAAAATTACATAAAACATTTCTTTATAATTGAAAGATAAACCAACTAGATCTCTTCGTGAAAGGCACATACAATGACTGCAAGGGAACAAAGGCAGTTACTACTAGTTCCTTTCACATGGTTATCCGTTAAAGGACTTTGCCTGTAAGGCACAACTCCACTGTTTCCACGTCTCTCTGAAAGCTTCCCATGAATGTATAACATTAAATAAAACTCACGTCCATGATCAATGCGTAGCTCATCGAAAAGACCGTACTCTAAAGTCATTTGTCTGTAAACTTCTTTGTAAATTATCAAGTTGTTCTTAATTGGCATAATTGAACTCCCAACAATTTTTCCAGAATATCCATCCCTAGCAAGCACGTATGTCATACCAAAATAGGCTAACTTTTCATTTTGGTCGATATGGACCTTATGTCCAAAATATCATACTATGTAAAGCTGAGGATTCGCTCTTTCAACTCCATCACTCTGTCTACGAATATGTGCATTAGGAGAAACAGCTGGTAGGACAGACCGAAGCCTATATTCACTGACAGGTATTCCTTTAGATAACCTAGTATATGTATCAGTCGACTCGATGAAGGAAAGTATTCCCCTACAATATTTGATGATAAAATCACTACCAAGTACCCTCTTATGAGTTTCCGTCCATATGAAGGCCCAACCTTTATGGAGAAAAACCAACTTCATTTATTGAGCGGTTTAGCAATCATGAAGTGATATATCACAGTATAGTTATATACAATATAAATATAAAACCTCAAAGATATAAGGTTAAAAAATACAAAGTAAATACAATAATAGGTGTAAAATAAAAAAAACTTGGCAAGGTGAAAGCATAACAATTATATATAGCTACTGCACTGACTAAAAAAAATTGTAAGCAGTTTATGGCTCATAATTTTCAGTAATCATGGTGCACTAGTGGTCAATCATAACATAACATATCAAGGTTTAACTGATCAGTATTATTACACAATAGTATATATACCTCTTCAGAAGCAGTCTCCTCCATCTT
Source organism: Chalinula nematifera (assembly GCA_036873525.1). NCBI lineage: Eukaryota > Metazoa > Porifera > Demospongiae > Haplosclerida > Chalinidae > Chalinula > Chalinula nematifera. The sequence continues at coordinate 2,288 of JAYJLX010122632.1, forward strand.
TGATTTATATTTATCTTTGGGTCCATGTTTTGTGATGAACCTTCTTACACTTCTTTCAGAAAAGCCCCGTTGATTACGAAGATTTCGACTTTTTAGAATAACCGATATTTGAGCATAACTTTTCCCTTCAATCATAAACTGCAGAACTTTGTCAATAGAAATAGATTCCAAGTTTTTTGTAGACTTACTTCTGCTTTTATATAGATCTACTAGATCTATATACTCTAAACTACTGATCGATATTGGATTAAAGAACGCCCACTCGTGATCAATCGTTGAATTAGAAAGTTGCACTCCAGAGACTGCCAGAGCAAGCTGCAGAGCTAGAGATCGAGAAGAGAGCCCGTGATAGTCGAGGTGATAGTATGGCCAGCTCTTTCTCTTTGCCTGCGTTGAATCAAGTGAAAGTGCAATATGGAGAAAGGTCTCTTCAATTTAAACCCGAAGATTTGTCCGTTCTGAATGTGGCTCGTATTTTCACCTCATTCCCGAGACAATAATTCTGATATCAGAAGGTGTGGTGTGTGTTCCAGATAGCAGTGGCAACTTCCCTACAGAAAGTTATTTAACTTACACAGTGGAGGGGGATAAGTCAACTATTGGAACTATGGGAGCTCAGAGCGGGTGTGGTGGCCGTGATGGTGCGGGCCATATGATTGGAGCAACTACTACACCGTTGACCATGTCCAGCAGTAGTCGTTCCTCGTGGAAACCCAAAGCTAGCCCCTTTAAAGGCAAAGCATCTGCTACGGTATGAATAATCTTACTGCATGATAATTGATATTATTTATGTAATCTGCTAATTATAAACGAGTGGAACTACGACTATGGTGACCCCTAGTAGGCAAAAATCCATTGAAATTTGGCAGTTTGTTGGTGGAAAGTTTCTACAGCAATCTAAGCATCCTATAAACATTACAGAAACATCTGCTAATGTGAACAGCATATCTGAAAAGCTAAGTAACGAGGCCTTCTCAGGGCAAGAAGTGCGACTACTTAACTCCAAGAACATCCCAATATCAGACGTGGAGGGTACTAGAAGTGAGACATGCACTAACTTGTTTACTGCATTTGTGCATTAAATGCTATGACCTCCTGCTGTGCTAGTACTGGTGCATGGGCTGGGCCTGTTTTGATAAGCAACAGTGCATTATAATGGGCATAGTCTATAATACAATTGCTATATATAATATTGAATGTCCCTATATAGCTCATATAGAGGTGAAATAAGATCCAATAATCAATGATTTCCTTTCAGTTTAATATGTCAGTTTAGGAATTAGAGGAGGGAAATGTACGAGTAAGCTGTGGCCTACAATTAGCCCATGACCACATTGCTGACAAGTGGGCAAGCATGCAAGGTTTACTAGCTTGAACTTATACATGCATATAATGAATAACTAAATGAGTGTAAATTACTGATTGATGTACAGGCATGATGCTACATATTGAACAAATGTCTGGCACTTTTTATCTTTCGCCAGAAGTAGAGATGGACTGATAGGGTATAGTTGGCGTATTAATTAATTATCAAATTAAATAACATTCCGAAAATTGTTCCAATGAAAAAATGATAGTATAAAAAAACCGGATTCATCCACTGACCCCCTAATATCATTCATCCACCAGAAATCAGAAAAATTGATGATGAATGGTCCAATTTCTGAACCCCAATGATTTACCCAGTACATCATCTAGCGAAGGCAGCTCTCTCCAAGAAGTCGTCACTTTTTCGGGAAAAGTCAGTCAATTGGTTGATACTCGGGGGATAGAAGGTTTCCAACAATATCTCTGCTCACTATAGCTTTTCTGTGTTTACCTCATGAGGTGGAGAGAATTTTGTTACATGTTACAAACATAAAAACTAAATCAAGGAATCACTTGAAAACCAAAACCCTTGAAGCTCTAATCGTAACTAAACTATGCCTCCCTTGCACCTGCGTCGAGTTCAGGCCAGACAGTTTCATGTGTTGCTGTGTACTGACACAGCTACATAGTCTTCAGTCAGAATCCCTTTCACTATCGTACATTCTTATATTGATAAAAATGTACGATAGTGAAAGTGATTCTGACTGAAGAACAGAGCACTGAGAGCAGACTCATTCTGTCTTTATCTTCATTCATTATTATTCATTAATAAACTACAATAAAAGTTATAAAATTTTTTTATTGATTTAACATCAAGTAGTCTGGGGTAAATATGATGGAAAGCAACTGAATTTCGGGGGGTTTCTAGGGGAAAATTCACTTCAATTTTAGGGAAATCTAGGGGGGAAATTTTAAACATCTGGGGAATTAGGGTTGGAGACCAACTACAACTCCTAGAAGATCTTCTCGTGTTGCTGCGAAAAGATCTCCTGAGTAGATTCACACTCCTTCGCGTAGCAAACTTCAACGAGCTTTGAAGTCCTCCAATAGTGAATTTCTTAACAAGTTAAGCCATTTCATACAATCACTGTTTGCACAAGTCGAAGCGAAACTTACAACTTATAAAGTTGATCAGAAGCTTCTACGATGTTTGCTCATTACAAGAAAGGTAAAACAGTTCAGTAGTAACCTGGGACCTTTCAATAGTATTTGATGGTTGAAGCTAATGGGTCTTATAAACTGCTGATTTATGATTGAGTATTAAAAGAAGGAGCATCCATGTGTGCTATTAATTTTGAGAATGAGGTTTTATCCACCATCAACGACAAGAATAAAGTCTGTTGCCCTGGAATTTCAGAGTATTTGTCATTCAAAATCTTTTATTAGAATCGACAATGAAGAGATCGGCACTTGTTCCATTTAACTTAACCATGCTCATCGCATTCATTGTCCTCTCCTCTTCAAACAGAAACCTGAAATCTTCTGAAGACGGAAAGAGAATAACATCTAGTATAATCTTTAGTACGTTATTTGAGCCCCTCAAGCCTAGAAAAAAAAAAGATAAAGAATGTGACCACTAAAGCAAAACAGCTGAAGGAGACAAAAATGGAAGTATGAGCTTGAAGAGACCCAGGCACAAGAAATCTCATCGCTACTCGTCGACAGAATAAATAACAGTGAAACTGGAAGGAGCACTTTGCAGGAGATATGTGATAACGCTGAGAAATCAAAACAAGGAAGAGGGGAACTGTTAAGATCCCTTTGGAAAGACCAGGAAAGCAATTGTAAGTATATGCACATGCATTTGACAATGGCACTGCTGTTATGGCTTGTTACATTGTATTTATCGAAATATAGTACCTCAAATCGATGGTCTCCAATCACAATTAAAATCGGTATGCTGCATGCATACTCAGTCACTAGTGGCTGCATGCATGCCAGTCAGTATTATGTTCTTGATATGTAAATTCACTGTTACTTTTAGCCTTAGCTATAATATTCAAGAAGCCCATTGGCATACAGTGCTTTCAAGTCATTGGGAATTGTCCAGTTACCTTGTTCAAAAACAATTCGAGCATACATGAACTGCCAATCATCGGGTATCATAGAGGAAGACATTCCTCTCAAGTCGGAGAAATATGATGAGTACAAGGATGAAAGGAAAAGGTCTGGATTTATTCCTCCTAAATGACAAGGTGCCTTAATTTGGGAGGAAACAAAAGTATGCTGCATGTGCAATTCGGTAATATACATGTAGAAGAGCCTGCCCGTGTGTGGGTGGGAAAAGTTGTTGGAAAATCTTTTTTGGCTATACTGTCAATTACTGCGAGGCTTCCTAAAGTTAATACAGTTTATATAGGCACAGTAAAATACAGTACAGCTGCTATTATTAGGTAAACAGCAACACAGTGATTACTGATCAAAATTGATAGCCACGTGCAAATTTAAGGTAACGCAAAGCAGAACAGGAAATCCAGGAAACCTTGCAAAATTAAAGGATTCTACGGTATTGCATGTGTCAATCATTTTGTTTCACCTAACTAATATACATGTAGGTGGAGTCAGGATTAATATGGAACAGTAAGGAGTTCTTCAATAACTGGCTATGCTGTTTCATCAGAAGAATTAGGAAGTCTACATGATATTTATGAAGAATTGGACGATATGGAAAGCTCGCAGAAAGCGACATACATGTACATCTTACAGTTTCTGTGGAGGGATTTAACATCAACTTTTGATGTTACGGGCCCTTATTTTTCTCTCTCAGGATCCATCGATTGCCAAGATCTATATTCAATAGTTACTAGAACTATGCTTGTCTTCAGTGAGTTTGAGTTCCATACACGGGCACTATTCTGTGATGGCGCCAGCTCTCTAACTTTTAAAAGTGCTATGTGGTTTGTGCTATGTGCTATGTGTCGATAATATCTTCATTTTCAGGTATAGGATCAGCAGCAGGACAAGGCTTTGGCTGATCAGATAATGTGGATAGTAATACATCTTGTTTGTAACTCCTGACTTCATCAATTATTGGGTGATACACAGCATAAACTAAACAAGAATTCGTTGACTGCTAACAGAAATCGATGATAACAAAGACTGGAGAAACTTATCCCAGAGAGCTTTACATAGGGTAGCTTCAACTCTAGATTGAGAACCATGGTCTTTCACTAGTCAACAATGTACCTCATCATATTCGAGCGACAACCTCAGATGAAGGCGTACCTTGGCCTCCAACACCGTCTAATGTATTGCCTTATGTGCATGAACCAAGCATGCTGGAATGCAGTGAATTTTTTACCATGTAGAAACGTTGAGTAATAGCAGTAAAAGTTTGTCGAACACATAGCCTTTGAAAGCAAGAAGATATTTTTCACCTCCCGAATCAGCAACAGCACATAACCGCTCTCAAACATGAAGGCTAATTTTCACTTTTGAAATAGCTGCTTGTCTAATATCTGACAGCCATAATTGATTCAGAGAGGCAAGACAAGTGTTTTTCTAACTCCTTCTGTTGCTTCACTTTAAACACCATGACGCCCCGAGCGATCCAATCTGCGTGTGCTGATCAGCTGACTGCCCCGTATTAGTATAAAAATTGTAACAGCTGGCCAGAGAGCTTGCATGTTGAATCTCTTAAAAGGGTGTGAGTTTCCCGCTCCTTCCATATGACGTTTTCCCAGCCACACACATTATGGGCTCCTAATTATAGCAAGCCTAATTATGAGCAAATATTACTATATTTTATGCATCTACACTACACTCACTATTCCGTAAGTACACACTTAATGCACCAAATTAGGAGGGAGTACAGCTGATCATATTTATTCTATTTCCAATATAACTACATGTATATACAATGAAAACCCTATCTAAAGTAATCATTTAAATGAGTTAATCACTTTTAAAAAGCAATATTTCAAATTATTATACAACGTATAATACATGTACATTAACATTATTTCATTGAACAATAAAACAAAATTAAGTTAAAAATGCATGGATTTTTGCATAAATGAAGACAATTTTTATCTCACACTAACCATTATGACGTCCAGTTCCATTACGGATTGGCTATACTATGTCAGAATGCTCCACCATTAACTGTTCTATTGCTATCATACAGTATACCTAGCTCAGTAGCTACAGGGGAAGAAAACGACTGCTGAAGTTTATTTAAAAACAAGGCTATATAAATGTATAGGTTATATCCCGAGTGCACGGGATATAACCAATATATCTCCTATGTGGCCAAATAACTGCGCATGCGCGAGGCATTCAACGTTGTTAATTCTATGAAGATGATCAAGACACTCAAAGAAAAGCACTGAAAAACTTGATGAAATGTTGCTGACTTGTCTTAAAATCACTGAAAACCTGCTAGCTCTTGATCGAAAAGCTTTTTTTGCATAACAAGCTAGACTTTCTACACTTTTGGGGTAATATGAAGTTGACTCGCTAGTAAACGTAAGTGAAATTCTTATTTGCTTCCTAACTTCGAGTTTTTTAAAGCATTGATGGGCTGTTTTAGTGACAACTATGTCTGGTGTTTGTTGTAAGTCGTTTTCCTAGCATGAAATGTTGCTTCGTTGTTGTCTAACAGGTGAATTTTTTGACAGTCATGAGGCTCGATAACACCCCACGGTCGCGCTTCATTGAACTTTATTTTTAGAGTTGATTTTGTATATTTTAGAAGCTGAGTTATACTGTAGAAAGGTGGTAACGATATACATACATAATTAACATGTATTAACAATGAATAAAATTAAACTAAACGTCTCCTCCATGTAAAAAGGAAGCCAAAAATTCAACAAGTCGAAGGAAAACTACTTGATTTTGGAGGGCAATATTCCCGATCATCATTGATATATGCTAGGATTTTTATTATGCCAAGAATCAAAATTATACAAGTGCCCGCTTCCTTTTTATTGATGTTGGTTAGAGCATGTCGATCAGTCAGGCATAAGTAGTAGCCATACTATTTACAATCCCGCTTGAGCTGTCTCAGTGTGCGGTATCTTTTATCTAAGCAGACAAAGTTCCTATCTCCATGTAAGCAGCTTCTGTATACAATAGCACACCATGCATACCCCTCAATGCTGGCTTTCCCTGACAGTGTAACAATGTACTGTAATTATACAGTGAAGTTTATTCTACAAATGCATAACTGTGTTGCTAAAGTTCCTTTGACGTCCATGTAATAAAAAGTTTAAGGTGTATAGTCTAACACCATGTACGAAAGTGCATTACTGGCCTGAAACCTTAGTTTCATTAGAGTCAAGGTGAAATATGCAAAGTTGTCCAACTTTGTTGCAGCTACACTAGTGATGTCACTGCTTACTAGGTTAAACACAGTGATGAGGATGGCAAAGCTACCCAGTCTGGTGTATAAGCGCATTAGCTTCTCATTGGATTTGAAGTCTTCCTTCACTGGATACCCACGGTTTACTGGTTGCGCATTCAACTTGGTGATTTCATCAAGATGAAGCTGATATTCATCCTCAAGCATTGAAATATCCTCATCAGTCATGTCAGTCTGCGTACCAGTGGTCACCACTCTGCCAGGGGATAGATCTAGATCTTTTTCAAGGCTATCATGGACGAACCTGCAGCTGACGGACCCACCATACTGTTACCATCATGCCGTGTATCATTGTCAACCTGTACAGTAGCAGCATGCTGCTCCTCTCTCCTCTTCACTGACTCATACCTTTCTCTTCTACTAACCACTGGTAAAAGCAAATATTGATAGTACATATGCTGGAGATACCGGATCATAAATTTTTTCACCTGTGTAGTACATAAGGTTTTCAGTAAAATAATGCTAAATGCTGCATGCATGTTTGTTCTACTACTCACCAAAATGTTTACTACATATCGCAGTGTACAATTTAGGCTCTAAGCTCTCTCTCTTTATTGCATTTAACCACAAACTCCGCTTTGGCTCATTCAAGGGAATTCTATAAAACTACATCCGAATCTTGTTTCCTTGGTATCTCTGGTGGTACAATTGTAGGCACGACAGTTCACCATCTTTCAAATTATCCCGTCGCACTAGACTGTCTAACTCCAAACTCTGTAAGTACCTTTAATGTAGCAGCCAAACTCGAGTCACTTTGCACAGAGCAGCTGCACCAGCACCACCCTACATAAAGCCCAAGCGGTATGTGCATAGTAGTGATTGGGAGTGAGCTCAATACTATCTATCCACCATCTAAGCTACACAGTGATCGGTAGCTGATCGCCAGCACTACAGTTAGCCAGATCAGTGCAATGTTATAAAAAACATTTCGTTATCTTTATCTAAGACCCTCGGTTGCAGTTAGATTACTCATGAGGCTTAAGGCTACCTACTTGGTCGTAAAAAGACTGCAATTGTGCTGTTTTGCCTACCTCCGTGATGCTTAAAGAAATCACTTCTGCCACACGGAAGTAGTCGTGATGTAAGGCATGACGTCACGTGCAACCACTCTATAGGCAAACTTACATGAATTAAAAATAATAATGATATGAATGATATGAACAATTAAGCAAAATAATAGTGATTTCAGCCAGTGATGGTAACAATAATTTGACGTCTGATATTAATGAATCACTCACACTTCCACATATCCAAACTGGTTTGGTTCTCAATCTTGGCAAAAGCCTGGAGCCCACCAATTTTGTTGAAGATTTCTAGATCCTTAGCCGCAAGCCACCATACTGTTACCATCATGCCGTGTATCACTGTCAACCTGTACAGTAGCAGCATGCTGCTCCTCTCTCCTTTTCACTGACTCATACATTTCTCAAGCAGCAGTTGTTTCTCAGTTGTTCCTTATATCTTAATATCTTAATGTCTGCCATTACTGCCAATAAGGATGCAGCTTGCAGCTTTGTCTTTACTACAAACATCGCTGATTCAATATCTGTCTTGAATAGCATTTATATATATCTTGAATAGCATTTATATGAAAGTAAGGCATAAAAGTTTATAGAATTCAGCTGTAGCTCCAACTACCTTCACTAAATAGAAGCAGTAATCACCGGAAACTCAGCGTCAGCGAGTCGAACGAGGAGACTACAGGCTTGATCCATCCAGGCTTGATCCATGCTTGATCTTGGCCTTCGAGCTTCTTGAGTTCTTGTACCTGTAATCGTGTCGTGTACTCAGTCTATTTCACTCTCCGTCCAGCAAGTCTAATAGTCCATGGTCCAGCTCACTGATGAACGTCATGACACGTGGTTGGCATTGGGGAACTAGTTGGGCGTGTAAACCACACCCTTCTTCCAAGAGAAATCGAAGCCAAGAAGAAGATGGAAGCGCGAAGACTATGGCGAAGCTGGCTAAGCGCGCTCTCTCTAGCTAGCTAGTAGTAGTATAAACTCCCCTGAATCAAGACCAGATCACCAGAAGCTAAGAGTTCTCTCGGTTTGCTCCAGATGTCTACCAACGAGTCTACCAATTATTTTGAGCAGTTATTCTGTCCCTCACTCCAGGACACATGTAAGCTCTACCTATTGGCTACCATTGATGAGTATCCAGTGGATGTACTGGCTAAACTACCTCTACACATGAGGAGGAAGCTATTCATGGCTATGCCTGTTATTGATAGAGTACATTTCGTGGGTACTGTGTTCCTTGATGGTTTGGAGGTTGTGGAATATAAGGATTTCAACCCTACCTCTAATACTGCTGTCTACCTGTCGTCTACTAAATTCGAGGGTAATGTCTATCCGCATATTAAAGCTGACCTCGTGTCAGCGCTGTTTGGCCAATTTAAAGAAGATGAAATACTCACTAACTACTGCACTTTAAGTCTACATGATGCCTTTGATTCGTTTGATTGCCTAGACACTACAGGTTATTCCCCGCCGGCCAATCCCTTGCCACTTAACAATACCCTACCTACAGACCTCGTCGTTCGCTTCGTTAATCTGATCGTTCATTCACTCCACTTTAACAATAGGCTGAATATAGTATACAGATCGGTTGGATACTGTGATTTATCACATCTTGAGTATTGTTCTAATTATGATTATGACAAAGATCTTCATAATTCCATTATTATACCGTCCAGACCATTCATACATAGACCTGCTCAGGCCACGTATTTATGTGCCGATGATCAGTGTTTCTATCAGTCACTTGAATTACAAAATTATCGATTTTTCGCAGAATATTGTAACCTCGCCTCATCCATTCCCACCCACTTAAAAATCAATCCTCCCAATTTTCTTCGATCACCGATATGGAGGGACTACAGCACTATTCGTAATAATGTTAAACAACCTCGGGCTGAAGGGACTTCAGGCTTTACTGCTGATGCTGAGTCTTTTATTTCCAAACCGATTTACCCTTACTTACAAAAACTGCTTCGTTCTGTGGAATACTTGACTTTGAACGGTGGATGGATTCAGATTGGCGCTCAGTTTGCTGATTATAAATTCGATAGCTACGTTGTTGTTCCTTATATCTTAATGTCTGCCATTACTGCCAATAAGGATGCAGCTTGCCTTAAATCAGTCTCTATTTTTGGAATTACTAAGGGAGCTGCATGTGTGCTATCTGTATCAGCCATTGCTGGGTTTCTCATTGGAAGTGATTACTTTGCTTCATCAAGCAGCTATTATGTTGAGTATGGTGACCACTTTTGCTATAATCTGTCACCCCCAGGAGACATGTATTTCATCAAGTCACTTACATTAGATCCTTTTAATGGCAACTCTGTCACAGAGTCCATGAGTATTACTGATTCCGAATCAATTAGTAAAGTGCTCAAGGCTGTGATTGATAAGCAAATAGATAGCATAAAGAATATATCTGTTTCGGGTATTAAAATTAGCCCTGAAGAGAAGCATTTGTCTCTGGAAGAATTCTTTGAGTCATATCTTGATCCGCAACATGGTAAACCTTCCTCGGATGTTGAATATGTGAGTCAATTATTAACATCAAGCCTTGTGAAATTTATAAAAAAACCTCAATTCCATTCTCTTGCTGTAAGTGAATTACCGGAGAGTTGCTGTTATCGTCTCGTTAAGACTTTCCTCACCACACCAGCGTCACACGACCAAACTCTATGCCTTTTAGTTAGAAAAGCTGGCTCAGCAATGCACAGCATTGATCACTTGTCTAGTTCACCCAGACATGGGGCTGCATTTAAAACGATGAATTTTAATGAGCGATCGGACAATTGTAAACTATTTAGACTGGTAGCCAACCTGCCTGAGCTGTGCCTTAAATCGATACAGCTACAAGCAGAAGCTTTGATCTGCATTAGTGAAGAAGTTAAAATAGATATTCCTCATGTTTGTATTAGCTTTCGTAACCTCTTAGAATTCCCACAGAACTATGTAATACCATTACGTTGTGGAGTCAGTCGATATCTCTGTGGAAATATTTCATTAGCAACCCTGGAATTTATTTCAGGTTTTTCATCCGATTATTCGATGTTCCTTTCAACCATTAACAGTATTTTTAAAAGCCTATTGTCGAAGCAACACAATCAAAGACACAAAACTTTGGAAGAAATTCGGATTCAGTGCCCTGATCCCCAGTATTCAAGAGATAGTCCTGACCTGAACATAGATGGATTGGAATCACCTAACGATTTCCATTTTGATGAAACCTCAGAATCATACTCATCTCATGCCTCCAAGCGACATAATTTTTACTCAACCGGGTCAAATCTTACTGACTTTTTCAGTTTAGTTCAAGAGCTTGGCAGGGTGTCCGTACGTCTTCCTACTAAGTTGTTTAATGACACTAATAATAAAGAGTTAAGAAGAATGGTTCCTGATTTAGAAAAACGATTTGGAGAAAAGAAAATCCCCAAAATCACCATAAATAGAGAGTACAGCAGTTGGTTCGAAAATACGCTCCAAATGCTGGAGTTGATTACAGATGAAGTTGTCATAATTAAGTAGTTTTAGCCATTAATTTGCGACCTAACTGTTATTGAATTTTAATTATATAATAATTTTATTATTAAACTGATACCATTATTACGGGATGGAATTATTCACATAATATAATGTATGCACGAACAATACATGCACATACATGTATCATCATTTAAGATAATTGTATAACGTTATATAAAGGATTAATTTCATATGATGCTTAGTTAGAAAGGGATACGTCATTTACAGAAAGTACATAGAAATAAACAAAACAACCAATGGACTATAACTATATTATTAATATTATTATCAACATAACAAAAAATGTGCATGCATCAACAAACAAAATTGCAGTGTTGCCACTGAAACTTTAGATAATAAAATTTCAACTGATCAAAATAGCACTATAATTCTTCTCAGCATACAATGATAGTGTAAAACAGTGGAAAATATTTGCCAAATATGCATGGCTTTATGGTGCAAGTAATACTATTACAGAAACCAAAATGTAAAAACTAGTGTACTAAAGTGCGAACCCACCACACTACGCAATGATCACAAATTATAGTGATACACAGGTCCACACATTGAGTGATACACAGATCCATGCAGTTCCATGATTCAAGATAATTGACTAAATTGAGACTTTGTATTATAAAACTTTTTGTGGACTTGAGAAACTTCTATGATGTAGACTAGTCTAATAAAAATTTGCAGTATAGTTAGTTAATTAATATTATGAGCAGAGCTTCCTAATGATATGAATAATGGAGAAGCAGACTGCTTTAAACAAAGAAACCAAACAAGCTGATCTTTCATAAAACAGCTTTAGAAGCAATAAAAGGTATGCAAACCTACTTCTAACACCAAGATACAGTAACAGATCAAGTTTTAAAACAATTCAACCAAGCACATGGCTGAACCACACAAGGACAAAATCGTGTGCTCACTGACTTGTGACATCTAAAGCTAAAGAACAAAAAGCTATCTCCACTAATAAACTATTTCATTGTCAGTTTTTTTTACATACTCTACGGTACAATAGCTGTGAAAAGCTTGTCAAACTTTCAGGAGCTAAAATATGTTTTTTTACTAAATAACACACGAACGATCCAGATGGTGAAAAATGGACAAGAAACAGCTTGCAATTACAATTTGTACTTATAGCAACATGAAAGCTGTGTGACAAACACACATTAAGTAAAATTTAGTGACAAATGATCATTTGTAGCAAGGTTTGCCACGTATAATTATATTGACCAAATAGAAAGATATTTTCATTCCTAAATTATGCTCATGAGCTGATATAAGTACTTGGCAGCATATTTTTATGCAAAACACACATAGCCAGCACCCTCCCTTACCTGTATCTGCTTGCTGAATCTCTTCTCGATCTTTGATGTTTCCAGGGACGGATTTCCAGCCTTCTTAAAGCTCAAATATTTCAGCTTGGTTCTGTCTTGTTATGTCGAAATTTCTCAGAAGATACTATAAGTAGATTTCGTTGGATTTATCTGTTATAATTCCACAACACCTTAGTCTTCATCATTGTGTGAAAATCTCGAGTCAGTCATTGAATCCAATATTATACTGTATATATATGCAAAAAGCTACAATATAGTAAAGTCGATATAAATAAGCTATGGTTCTAAACAGACATTCATAGATCGAGCATGTGAAAAACCTATATATAGCTTGTACCTAGCAGCATAAAAGCTGTGTGATAAATACACATTATAAAGTAGACAGGTGAAATGGAACAATAGAGTGCATTAAGTAAACAAGACCTTTACTGCCACATCCAAGTGAATGATAAAAACACATGACCACGGCTAAAGGTACATGTAATATGAAAGCCTATACATTTGCTCATAACAAATTCTCTTCTTCCTCTATGTAACTTCTAGCTAGTGCTATTAATGAGCAGTTATAGTGCCAGAAATTTGACAGTGCTTCAAATTTAACAGCCAGTATGATTAATTGATTACATATAGAGGTATCAGCTATCCTTCAATCTGGCAGGTATATAGCAGTGTGAAAAGGGGCACACTGTTAAGCAAGGGTGTTATTTAGCATATTTAAATAAAACACCCTGGGTGGCAAAGGTACTGTTTCCATGGAACCTTTGATAATTGGATTTGAGAGATCATATCAATTTGGCCACATGACGTATGACCTTTCTTGCTGTAGCCGTTCCCGTTGAACCTCTTATTTTAAAAGCTGAGATCAAAGGTTTCCATGACAATGTATTTTTACACCCCAGCATGTTGTATTAAATATGTAAAATTATACCACTATTTAAACAGTGAGCAGGTTTGGCCATAAATACTAAACCAAACGGGATCAAAAACTGCTCATGTGAGCCATGCATTAATGCATAAGATGTTGCAAGCAATCTGTGTTGTCGAATGTTAACCATTACAGATTAGTAAGAAAAAAAGGAAAGGAGTATAGTCTATTTTTGTGAAACCTTTGGACAATTGTGTTGCAATGCAATATTTTTAAACTTTAGTAACTGTTCATTATTCTGTTTTGAAGTGAATTGGGGTTGATTTGGCTGCTTCATTTGTGGGATTGTAACAGTAGTAGGAAGAAGCATAAGAAGTTTTAGCTTGTCTTATTCTGTTCGGTTTTTTTAACTGTATCCTAATGTTTTGGAATCGTTTTTTTTTTTAATCAGATAAATGATTTTTTTTCCATGATTTTCATGGGAACTATCCAGAATTTTTTTTTAATCAAAGTAAGTGATTAGCTGTTTCTGTGTACAGTAACAAAGGGCTACAGTATAGTGCAAAAAAAAACTAAGTAGCTATTGAGTAGCTACTGTTAACCTACTTAGGTCATTTGCACGCTCTACTGTGTTAATACTTTGGTATTGCCATTCAACATGCAATAACTACTTTCAGGTAGTACTTAGGTGCTACACTCATAACCTACTCTACGGCCTACTTAGCTTTTTTTTCTCCCTTGCTGTATGTAAGCAATAAAAACACTGTTAAGTGGCTAAGTATATTGCTCAAAAATGACGACAGGTTTGATGTAACAAAAAAAGCAAATTAGTTACTTGCTGTTACAAATTTTTGAGTGTGCCTTGTGACGTTTCTGTTCCACCATTAATTTACAGCCAACACGAATTGCACAATAAAGCTGCTCCTCAAGTGAGCAGTTGTTTAATTCCATTTGGTTTAGTATCTATGGTTTGGCAGTGATCACTACCTACATGACTGGATCATCTCCCATATTAATCATTATGTAGAGTGAAGCTGTTTATACTGAGCTAGGAAAATAGTGCTACAGGCAAGTTAAAATAATTATAAAAAAACCCCCACAGCCTCCTAAAACAACCAAGTAGCACTATACACTGTACAAATGAACACTATACAGGGGTTGAAATACCATCACAGTAAAAGGATGAGTGGAAAATTTACACAATAATTGTAGTAAATAGCTTTGAGCCTTGGTCTCAGGATTACATACCATAGTCTGGCTGGCCACACCCCTCGCATTTGAGGAAGGGTCTGGTATCACATCAACACCTCTTTCGTTTTGCATAATTAAATTTTTGGTGGGGCTGAACATGCTAAATAATATGGCACCAGAAGTACTAAAGTAGTGTTGTAGTTTGTTGCGATCAGTGGTTAAGATATCTTGGAATTCAGTCCATCCCGATACAATCTTATGGGAAAGGCATGTAAGAAGCCGTTACCTATTTGAAAAAGAGCCATGCATGAGTGAAGTAATGATAGAAGAGCAACATTGCTGGGCTGATTGATGAGCCCTACTGGTAGAAAAAATAAAAGAGGGAAGAAGGTGTAACGCATACAATGTGAACAAGAACAACAATAAGAAAAACAAAAACGTCTTTCTTAATTGCTAAAAAAAAGCTCAACTGCTTTCATGTTTGCCTAGTCTGTAAAGTGAAGTTTCAGCTACAAAAGCAATCTCTATTTTCTTAAAAACGTGAGCTAGATCGTAATGAAATTCGATTGGTCAACGTCATTAACAACATACGCTATGACACATTTCTGGTTACCTGCAAAAATCATGTAGGTAAAATAAAACAGGTATTGCTGTAATACCAGACCCAATTCCTCAAAGTAAAGTGTATGGCCGGCCAGACTAGGTAATCCACTCAGAGTACAATATTCAAGATGAGCCTGGTAAGGTAAAATAGTAAAATAAGAAATAACGATAATAATTACACCAATTTAAAACAAACAAGGTATATAGGGTTGAGTATAGGGCATTTTAATACGTCATGTGACATACGAATATATAGAAATAATCAGAAACGGTGGTGGCCATGTTGGTGTACAACTTTGTATTGAACGAGTAGCAGCTTCTCTTGTTTTGCAAAAAAATTGGCTGTTTCAAAATACCACTCAGGTCTGCAATGTAGAATAATATAAATAGACAAAAATAATGTAACTATATAGCCAACTTTCCCTTGTGTGTTCGAAAATAAGTTTTTGCTACAAATCACGTCTCGATCAATACTAGGCAAATGTCTATTATGCTGGCATAATTTTAAGCATAATAGGAACCCATAAACAAAAGCATAAAAATGAGAATAATTAGTTAGAGTTAGGAATAATCATGTGTAGGAATTGATTTGTGGCTACATTTACAGGTTTCTATGTATAAGTACGTACCTCATTTGTGTTGAATCTGATAAGTGTCCAACGGCTGTACCTTAATTTACATGTATAGATACTGTATGTTATGTTTACAAATAAGATTCCAACAAAAAAAAATCACAGTTTAAAAGTTCAATGCAACACAAAAAGAAAGTTATAGCTGAGAAATAGGAATAAATTAAAAACATCTGGAGCGTATTTTTCTGATGAAGAATAAATAATATTGGGGATGATTTCAGAGAATTGCTAATAAAAATTATTCCTGAAAACAGAGGATTGTAGACATAAACCGAATCAATACAAAGTTGTATACCAACATGGCAGCGCAGCCGTGATTTTGAATTTTCAGAAGTCACATAACAATATGAAAACACACCCTTATTCTAATATAATAATAGAGCGGTTGCATCGATGTCACAATCACTTCCGTATATGGCAAAATGCAGATTAGCTACGCCTGAAGCCCATGCTATAGCACTGATATTCGAAGGCATAATGGCACAATCAGTCCCTTACTTGAAGTATTTTTATGGGTTAAGCAACGATATAAAGAGTACATACCTGGAGAAGATCTCCAGATAAATCATGACAATCCCTACTGAATGAAAAAAAGCTGAGTTCTCAACGAACGCTGATCACCTGACAACCTTGGGCTGGGTAAGCTATCTTTTTCCTTTTTGAAATGATTAAGATGATGATTTTTACATTTACATGCAATATAGCTACCAGATGTAGTATTCTATCAGTTACACTCACCTAGCTTCATCACTAGGAAAGAGGTGAAGAACTATAAAAGCCTCAAAAGTTTTTGGCATTTCACTAGTGGTTGGGTGCTGGAAGTCGAGTGGAAGCAGTACTCATCAGCTGCTGGGCCTGTTGTACTGGTGAGAGGGAAAGTCAGGCACAGCTATGCTGCAAATAAAGCTCCTGTATACTACCCTGCTGGGTGATCATTAAGCAAAACAGACTGGGTGCTGTAGCCCACTGTACTTGCAACTATGGCCTGGCTGAGACCTCTTCTCATGTGGGTGCTATCTTACACGCACACTGGATCGAACCAGCGGTGCGTGTGAATATGGGGACTACCTCCACCTCTAAGGAGAACACAGGGCTGATGCCAAAACCAAAGGAGTCAATCATCTTTTTAGAATTAAATCAGATAAAATTTAAAGCCACTACAGGAAACCTGAGCTTCTATCAATCTCTTAAACATGTAGCTGCTTTAAAGGGTCTGTAGCCATAGGTTTTTCCCTATAAAACTATTACTATTACTTTTGAAAATATTGTAATAAAAGGAGCGAAAGCTGGGTTACAAACAAGCCATGATATAAATTGCTGTAGGCCCAACCTAAAGAAGGCTTCAGCTCCTTCAAGGAGAACTCTTAGGT
>JAYJLX010122743.1:0-19541 GCA_036873525.1 Chalinula nematifera
TTCTGCAGTGATCCAGATTTGAGTGTTGGCTTTTTCCTGACCCTCCGTCGCCGCGAGGGTCAGGCCACGCCTGACTAAGTCTGGCCATGGTCTGGCTACGCGAGACTAGGCTGTAGCTGTATAAATCTTTAACTAATCAAGTAGATCTAATTGTACATGTACAAACAATCATAATAACAATAATAAAATGATAAAGATTTTGCAGTATATCAACCAGTCGATTCTCTTTAACTTATTGCTAAAACAATCAACAAACAATAAAGTGCATAATCCAGTGCAGTAGGGAAATCCATCTAGTCTAACTTACAGCTATCTTAAAAACTTTTCCTTCTTTCTTTCATGGCTTCCACTAGAGCAGCAGTCATCCCTGTATATGCTGAGCCCTGACTCTTTCTCCATCTCTGGAATCTATCTATATAGATTTAGTTCATGCAACATTTGTCATGTATGAATAGTAATGCGTATAATTATATATAGACTATATAGTTTAGTTCAGCAAACCTTCTTCAATAAATCCGTGGGTTTCGCATCCCTCTTATTCCCCACTTCATCCATTAAACCATCAAATTTCCCCACCCGGGACCAAATCAGTAAACTGGATTAAACAGGTTGGTTGGTTGTCGGGTCATCTGAGGTTGTTGAGGCTGAATCGAGAGGGGTGGGTCTGAGGGCATGATTGCGAGGAGTTATGACTGAATAGACTAGACTAAAGTCCATTCGCGTTCACTTCACACTTAGAAAACCTACAATAACTCAAAGTACCAGACCAATTTAAAAAGTTTAAAGTTTATTGGATTCCTTACAAGTAGGCAGTTCTGTTGATACTACTAATGGACTAGTTCCACCTATATAGATCATGACTTCACTGTATTATCCATAAGGAAAGTATGGCATACTTTCATAACATTGCTTTATGGTAGCCACTGCCCACGCACAATTTCCGGGTGTAAAGTGAATGCGAATGGACTTAAGTTACTCAGAAGTATCATTAGCGAAGTTTCTCGATAACAAGTAAGCAAGCAAAACACAGAATCACAGCATAGGTAATAAGTAAAATTTCACTACAAGTATGTACTTACTTTTTATTTTGTGAATCCAGTTTATAAGACTTGAAAACCATGATTGTTTTCTCGGTTGCCTATGTAGCTACTCACTTTGTACATCTTGCCACTCGAGATGGCGAAGCACAGCCAGTCATGTAATGACATGATTTCGTAACCTGTTACCGAATGAGTTCCTCCCCCCCGTCGAAAAAAAAAAAAAAAAAAAAAAAAAAAAAAAAAAAAAAAAAAAAAAAAATTAGATCTAGACTATGACTTTATTCATTGTTTTTTTTTATGCGTATAAGATTGAAGCCATACACATGAAATCTAAGCTTTTCCACCCCTTCGTATATACTGACAGCCGATTATAACCGGCACCTGCACAAAAAAGCAGTTATGGGAGAATTCCCAACATTACTGTTTGTGGTTGGGCTAGAGAAAACAGGCAAATGACATGTGTTATTATAACTTGAACTGATGCATGCCATGCATGCACAGGGAAAATCTAGCTCAAGCTGCTATGCCTGACTGAACATGCCCATGCATATCAGTAATACTGCACACTAATTTGCCAACCCAATTCACTGCTTATAGCTTATAAGCTAGTATGTCAGTCCAGTATTATCATAACTTGAACTTTTGGTTAAAGAGCTGATAGTATATTTGCCGTATGGCTGACATGGCCACATACTGAAATGAAGCTGCATGGCCAGCGCAGTGCCGGACTATAGCTGGTGCCCGATGCATGAGGGTGCATGCTTTATGGTACGTCTTGTAATTGTCGCAATCAGAGAGCATGGCGGGTAACAAAAAGGTGAATGAGATTGCCAAGATAATTATAGAGAAAAGGAAAGAAACTTCAGTGCTATACCCGCGCAGCAGTGCATGCATGCATGCATGGCTTCAGCATAATACTCACTGAAAAACTTATCATGCATGCAGTTGTTGTACATGCATTTAGTATATACTTCCACGAATTGGCATGCAGATCAAGTGGTATCACCAACTGACTCCGTTCATTGTTTAGGTCTCGGACTGAGCTCAGTAGCCCACACAGCACGTACTGACTTGGCCTTCAACCTTATAATGCTCTATAATGAATTCAAGTTTGCTATATACTTGATCGGGTTCATACAGATAGTATGATATAGCACACTCCAACCTGTGCTTGACTATATAGATAATTATTATATCATGCAAGCACTATCCGTATATATCGGGTTATTTTCGATTGATGGAAATTTTCAGCTTTGATGGCTAACTCTTGTCCGAAATTAAGAAGCATGAAAATTTCACATATACGAAAAAATCCGAGCACAAGCATTTGGTTAAACTAGGGGAAAAAACATTGCTTCATATACCTGAGTAAGGGTTATAGTGGTATATATACTAATGGATAGTATACCATGCATGCATGTAATGAGCCCCATCAGCTCTAACTTTGCTTCACTGCATGAGTTAAACACCAAGATATAGGCACTGCATGGCATAAACCAGCAAATCCTAAGCTTGGTTCGTGGCAGAAGAGCCAGCCATGCACTAACAACAGCATGCATGCATGTTTATCAATGATAATAAAGGGATGATACATACCGGGTCTGTTATTATAATATCCCACATTGTTTTAACATGCATATGATAAATCATGAACTCATGACTCAGTGGCTGCCAACCTACATGTATAAGGAATAATTGTCTATGGGAGTGGGGGGAGGGAGTGATGACTATATAATGTAAAGTTTCCGCACTCAGATGATCTGCAGTATATAATTCAGTTCAGATGTGCATGCCGGGTTTGCCAAAAAGTATTGATGCGGCATGCTGATGTACTTGTCACTCTTTGACAATTCCCTTTACGTCTTAATTAATTTCAGCAGCTGCCAGTGTTTTTGATGGCGAAGTCATACATGCATGTCCTAACTATATACTAGCTAACAACCCGCACATGAATAGCAACCGTCATGCACTACGATGTAGTGACGGTCACTATTCATTTTTTACAGTGATATGCATGCATGCATGAGTTCATGCATTTTGTGGTGACAGTCCACCATGCCGCATGCAGTCAGTTCATTGCCTGCGTATACTGGTTGGCTGCATGAGTGGATAAATATAGAATGAGAGATGTTTGTCGCAGAAGCTCAGCTATAGGTTGATTACATATATCCGATCACAATCACTACAATAGGGTATATATATAGTCTGGTAGGATGGGCTACTGAGCTTTATTGCGAACTGGTCATTGATTATACTGATGTTACCACCGGATTAGTCTAACTGCCCGGCATATCCGATTTCTGCCCGCCATGCATGTAGGCCAGCTCTGTAGAGCTTAAAGAACACTCAGTAATATCCTGGGAAGATATCTCCTCATTTTTAAACGTTCGTTTAGTCCAAAATCTGTATAGACCTATATATACCTAATTTATTTCACCCTGGTAGATAACTGAGTTCAATGGCGCTTGCATGTCGTGGCATATATAATGTATCATAATGTATATAATTATATATGTATTATCAGGAGTGTTATAAAAATATTTATCAGCATAGCCTATATAGATCTACTGTATCCGCATTCAGGACTCGACCAGTCAGGACCAGTTAGCCAAAGGGTATACAAATGCTGACCCCACACTTCACTGTAGCATAATAGAATATGCACTGGTATGACATCAATTGTAACTCCAGTCTGCATCTGTTTGAGGCCAAGTTATTAAAGACCTAGACCGCTGCATATGTACACGGCGCGGGTACCAAAACTCTGGAAGTATCAAAAATCACTGTAGGCATTGTTCATACGTCCAGTGATTTACTAGGGATTTAGGACCCCCCAAGTCAGTACCAAATTTACGGGGGTACCAAATCCATAGCCAAATCACTGTAACACCGGCCCCGCCCACGCTATACTGTGATAATCTCATTGTTATCCCAAATAATTTTTGTGGATTTGCCGGACAATGACTGTAGTATGGAGGAAGAGGTACTTTTAACTGACCCGCATCCGACTACGCCTGATGAGACGGTCGAAAGCGGGAATCCTCGCAGAAAGATCAAGACGTCGGTCAAGATAGGCGTATGGCTCATGAAATTAATAGTTTTTGTGACGGTAACGGTATGTATTGTCCTTAGCAAGTTAACAGTAGTTGCAATATTTGGCAAGATAAACCGCCTCGTGCGTTTCAACCTTTCAAGCGGCAATGCAACTCGTCCAGTGCACCATGTGTATGATGATCCAGCTCCATTCCTGCAATTAGTAGCCAATCTGTATTGGCAGTTGCTGTTCGTTATGATGATTCCAAGTGTTATTTCCTGGTTCTATTCCATATTTAAAGGACTTCTCTCACAGTCTTGGACCGGTCAACCTTGGCCTAGGAAATCAGCAGTGTTATTTGTAAGTCGTAGTACTGAGACAGGTATAGATATTACACATGATGCACCCCCCAACTATGTACTGCCAGCACAACACATCATCGATCGGACTAACGTAAGGGGGTTGACTGATTGGAAACTGCACACGTGAGTCATACATTAACATACAAGATGTCGTGTTGATTCAATGCGCTTATAGGTAACGTGATTAACGTTAAGCATGGCGGAATATGGAGTTAGTCAGTCTTGTTTGTGGGCCGGACTCTACTCAAAGCTCTTGGACGATTCTGTCTACACGTACGGATAGCTTTTTAGAATATTGCATGGGTACTGACATGCATGCAGGTTCGTGTGTTGCAACTGTATACTGCATGCTGGTCGTGGATACATCGCCGGTTCATTTTTTTCAGATGAGATAAGTGATTTTTTTTTCACGATTTTCATAATAGGTATCCACCATTGTTTTTCGATCAATGTCAGTGATTCGTTGCCTGTATGAAGCTGTAACAAAGGCCTAAGAAATGAAAGCATGCTGTCTAAGTTACAAAATGATTATGGAATTTGTTACATGGAAAAAAAAAACAAAAGAATTATTTGCCGCTGCACAGGAGGTGCGACTGACAAGCTCACATGATCCAATTTTGTTCGGGAAAATGGAGTCCAAATCCCATGATGAAGAGTAGGTATATGGCAGCTTGTTTTCTTGCTTAAAATATTTCTAGTGAACAGAATACATAGATTTGGTTGGAAAAAACCAGAAAAAACCGGATTGAAAAACAAAACAAAGTAATATTGCACTGAGTGCATGCATGGTATGGTGAACGAATAGCTGCCTTTTGGCATTTCTTCATCTGCCTGTTGCCATTATCTTGGCACAAACATAAATTATGATTGTTGACAAGATTATCATGTAGATGAAATTTAAATTCAAATTTATCTACAGTACAACCTCCGATAGTGGACACTTCAAGAAAGGGACATAGTATAATAAACCTCTCAACAAAGGACACTTGTCAGTGTCCCAAATATACTTGTCTAATGTATTTTGATCTCTGAGAAGAGGACAACCTCTCTATAAAGGACAAAGCACTTCAATTTATATAGGGTCCCAAAGGATCCTTTCTTTGGAGGTTCAACTGTATGTAGTATGTTGTCAAAGTGGTGAACTGAAGTACATGCACTAATTATATGTTGGATCGAATTACGGCTTAATATGCTTTGCAATCCCACTATGTACTGCTCCTATATTATGCTGGCATATACTCCTCAGGCTATGAGTAGACTCTGTATGAAACACATTTCTTTATAGGGAAGTATATATAATATGTAAGAAAAATACCCCAGCAATTTGCTTTGATTAGATTCCTTTGAAGCACGGCTTCTTTAGACCATATATACACTCAGTTGAATGCATGCATGGGCCTGTGCATGCATCAAAATATACTCGTATTATAATTTATTCATTTTTCATTAGATTCTATATCATCATAATACTATAGGGTATTTTTGTTGCTGCTCTGGAGGCTGTTTCCGAGTGTATCCTGTATTTTGCTGTATTTGTTGCATTTCCACCGGTTATTGTCATTTTTCTGATGTCCGGTATTTTTTCTGTTCAAGGAATACTGAATATATACCTGCTGCGAGCAACTAGATCTCAATCAGCTGCTGTTAGCGGTGACTACAGAGATGGATTTGATCAAAGCAGTAGTCAGACACCTCGCCAGATTCCATTGAAGCTGCGGACTAAGTTTCTCTTGGCCTTTGTGATATTCATCGGATTGATCTGTCAGATGGGCGGGCTGACCACAATCACTGTGCTTGCTGTTTTGAAAGGCCATGTGCTTATAACCATGGGGTGTTTGTTGCTGGTATGCGTGATCGGGCTATCATTTGCTTGGACAAATGCAATACAAAAGCTTACATTTTATCCTAATAAAGAATACATCACAAACGCAAAAGATGAGCCTGGCCGAGTGAAAATAAGGGCTGTTTCTGCAGGAAGATGGAAAGCTTGTAAGCTAGTAATAAAAATTTGTACATGTAGTGAACGCTGTGAACTAATTATTTTATTGTTATTATGTGTTTGATACAGGCTTGCCCTGACCTTTATTTGTGCATCGTATTCCATGTGTAAACTGCATATAGGCTTGTTTTGTCTTAATTTTTGGAGCGAGCCCCCATAGTCGACAATCTTGCTTGCTTTGGTACGTATTTTCATAATAATTATATCTTTTTGTAATGACAATGAAAAATGCAATTGCCATGTACACGAAATAAACACATGCACCTCCAGCATGCACATAACACTTACACAATGGCTATATACTACTCTGCGATGGCTCTGATCGAGGCCGTGGCAGTCTGTGCTATATCTTTCCCATTCTGCAGATCTAACAACAGCTGCACTATTTTGTATGCTAGCTAATTTTTTATACCTGTATCTTCATGCATATACTATACCTTCCAACCTGGCTGTGTATATCATTACCCATTAGCTTCAAGCTCAAGTGTAGGCTCAGTAATGTAATCCCTTTGTGTTGCAAAGCATGCTATTTGTGCTACCTTTGACATCATAATGAATAGTAAGGTGCATCATGGCATGATGACTGACATGCATGCATGTAGCACCACTGAATTGTTTTATATGATGTGCACGTACAACTGAATCGATCACATTGCAATTACAATACGCCACTTTTCTCGCGAAGGGTCACTCCAATAATGCAATGCTTTTGTCTAGTTTTTTGGTAAAGGCAGGATAGATCTTGCCTGTGTGTATAATTGACTGTTGTAATTTTGTAGCAACTAACAATCAAACTGAACTGTACACAAATCATGCAAAAAAATTTTTTTTTGACTTGACAAATGCTGTTATACTTGATTTGAAGTGCATGGCTGAAAGCACTTGCATGCAATTGACAATGTATGAAAAACTGATTATTCTACTAAAATAGACCTATATTTTTTATACTAAGACTGCATGCATGCATGCATGTGAAGTCAAGTATTTCCTTTTCAGGCAAAAAAATTTCAGAACTTTATCATGTCAGTTAGAATCCAATGTTTCAATGTACGGCATTTTTTACCTTAAATTATGAACAGCAGATTTGGCCCAGGCTCAATGCTTGCACCAAATCAGCTGAGTGAACGCCGGCTACCAAATGATCGGCTGATGAACTTTACAGGGATCAGGGATTTATTGAGTTTTTTTCTTTGCTTGTTCAATAGACAAGGTATAATGAGCATATAAAATAGTTTGCAAATGTTTCGCCAGTATCCCTTTAAAATCCGAGCATATACCTGATAATGTCCCTATAAAGTTTCAACTGATTTGGTCAGCTGAACGCATCATTTGTGAACATTTCCATGAATTTTCATTGTGATGTCACACATAGTATATGACCGCACCCACATGTTTATAGGAAGGAAATTTTTACCTTAATAAAGCCTTGTATTTTTAAAAAATTAATTGGAAATGATTTTTTCACACAAGTGCTTTTCAGCCACCAAACTTTGAATACATATGGTAAAATAAACTTTTTTCTTGCATGCATGTCAATTATCTTTTAATGTTACATTGTAATTATATAGTGTGCACTTATACTCATCGATATGATATTCAGTAGTTTATTATTATTACAGGTTTCATCTCTAGTACTACCAGGCTGATACTGTACCCATTAGTCAGCTACTGTATTGTTCGCTTCTTCTATATACTGGAATATCATGAAAAACTTATTGTTGATCCCTGGTGTATACCTTACAACACCGAATTGACTATTAGTGAAGCATTTGATTGGCAGGGACATGATTCTACTGTGTTTGGAGTGCACATTGTCTCGAGCTTTCTAGCCAATGTTGTTCAAGAAATCGCATGTTACATGACACTTCATGTCTATGGACTGGCCCTACCAGTGTTCCTGGCTACTCCAATCACTGTTGCAGTATATTTCCTGTCCAATTCGCAAGTTAACTATTACCGAGACCGCAACCTATATTTATTTCCATTCACTAGTGATGAATCTGAGATATTGAATTGGAGCAGTACTATTACTAGTAAAGGGCTAACTTTAATATATGCTTTGGCTTTCATAATATGGTTGGGACAACTTTTAATAACTTGGTACAGTTTGAGCAAGAACAAGAATGCTATCCTTGCATCCAACGAGGAAATGTTTGTTCGTCCGTACTACAGCAGCGTGCTGATGGAGCAATACCTCACCATTAATAGATGTGTTGTTAAATCACATTTCAATCGCCATGTCAACCGGGACCCCGCCCACGTGTTTATATGTTCGACCATGTATCGAGAGAACCTAGTCGAAATGAGACAACTGCTCCATTCAATATATCGCGTGGCAGAGTATTACAAGGAACATAAAGGAGATGGTGATCGCTTTGAATCCCACATATTCTTTGATGGAGGTTGCAATGGAGAGGAGTTATCAAAATTCGCTATCCAGTTAATGAGTCTGGTGGTTGAGACTCTGAAAGTGAACCTTCGCATTGGTATAAAGACACAGACTCCTTATGGATATAGGTTCATGTGGAATTTGAAGGACTGTATGCCATTCGTTATACACCTTAAGGACAACCACAAGATTAAGAATAAGAAGAGGTGGAGCCAAGTAATGTACATGAACTATGTCATTAACCACAGAGCTACATCTCCCCCAAAACTAGACCTGTCAAACACCTTCATCCTTACCACTGATGCCGATATTGACTTCAAAGCTGAAGCAGGAGTTGCTTTATTGGACATGTTAGCTAGGGATGATCATGTGGGCGGAGTTTGCGCTCGTACACACCCGTTGGGAGCTGGTTTGATGTACTGGTATCAGATATTCGATTACGCAATTGGACATTGGTTGCAAAAGGGTGGGGAACATATACTTGGGTCCGTACTCTGTTGTCCGGGTTGCTTCAGCATGTTCCGTTGCTCGGCATTGAAGGATTGTATCGATGAATACTCTAGTGAAGTGGAGAATGCAATGGAGTTCCTTATGAAGGACATGGGTGAGGATCGATGGCTGTGTACATTACTAGTCGAGAAAGGATGGAGATTGGAATATTGTGCAATTTCCAAGAACCACACCTATTGTCCGATCGAGTTCGATGAGTTTTTCAAACAGCGACGACGATGGATACCATCCACCATTGCTAATCTATGGCTGCTTGTTTCACAAGGGAAGAAGATGACATCACACAACGAATCCGTGGGTTGGCTATTCATTCTCTATCAATCTCTCATCATCATAGCAACTGTTATATCACCCGCAACGGTAATACTGATCATGGCGTCCGGGTTGAAGACATTTGGTTTCAACAGTTTAGGGGTTGTTGTAAGCATGATAGTATTCTGTGTGATCTATGGACTTATCTGTATCTATGGTAGCCAGCAAACGCAGCTTGATGTAGCCAAACTGTTTTCCTTTCTGTTTTCCATTCTAATGACGGTTGTCATAGTTGGCATTATTGAAGCAGTATTGCATGATACTTTGCATGTGTCTGAACGATCGAGAATGGATCTTGAAAAAAATTCCACCAGTTTTGAAATTCCGATTGGTGAAACGTCAATATATCTGGGATTGTTTGCTGTTATATTCATTATCACTGCCATTTGCCACTACAACGAGTTCTTCTCCCTCTTTCATTGTCTATGGTATTTATTGGGGCTTCCCTCAGGTTATTTGCTGTTGCTGATATATTCTGCTGCTAATCTCAATAGTCGGAGTTGGGGAACAAGAGAGAAGAGCGATGGAACCGATGGAATAACAGTGTTAATAAAGAAAAATGTCAAAGAACTTTTAAAAAGAGCTTTCGAAGCATGCCAAATCAAAATTGAAAAAAAAGCTGCTACAGTAGATGAAGACGAATTCCAACTTAAGGAGACGCACCATAAGGAACCTATTTGTAGTCCATTACATCGACCCCCTGAAGGTGGCCTAGAGGATCCCCATGAAAATGGTCTAGAGGGTTCCCCTGGAGGTGGTCTAGAAGGCCCCCCTGGAGGTGGTCTAGAAGGCCCCCCTGGAGGTGGTCTAGAAGGCCCCCCTCGAGATGATTTAGAGGAATCCTCTTTGTTGCTTGCATTTCAAGGTTAACTGGTCAACATTATCTTTTTATACGAGACAATATTATTATTATACATCCTTTAATTACTTTCAGATTACCCATACTTAAAAAAATGGCTGAGAGAGTGTGGGTGTGAGGTAAGTGCTGGACCGCGTAACTGCTCAGTAGTCACTTAAGCTTAATAATTTTAATTATATTCACTCATTCATATTCATATTCATTATTATTCATCAGCAATTTTATGAATCATTCGCTAATGAAGGGTATACTGATGAAAAGTTTATATCAACGATGACTGAACAGGTTAGACTCCACTGAATTGATGAACACATACTAATCATTCCTTTAGACCATTGTGTTTGTGAATATCATGATCATTGCTTTGGACCTATACATGTACTTTCATCCTGTATATAGGATCTCCGTGATATAGGAGTAAAGCCACAGGGATATGTCCGACATTTAATCAAGTCAATTAAAAAGATGCCAACATCATACATACCCCCTGGGATACCAGTATGTAATTATTTTTTTCATATATGCCAATATATATATATATATATTTTTTCACTTTTAATGTATTGGCACGATTAGAAAGACGTTGCAAGTTGGATCACTGAATTAGGAATGGGTGCTGAAGAGGATGGCTATATTAATAAGTTCATCAGGGCAGGATATTCTGGGTATACAGATGTGGAAAACCTTCAGCTCATCACACGAAAGGAATTAATGGAAACAATAGGAGTATACAAGAAAGGTATATATTATAATTAGTTGATGTGGCCTGTGTGATGGATGTCACTACTTGAGTTATTGATGATGAACTACAATTTTAATATTTTTTATATAGCCCACGTTAAACGCTTCCTCCAGGCATTGAAAAATCTTAAGTATTGTTCAAGAGATGAAGAACAGATGATAAATGCCCGAAATATTCTGATTACCAATGATCAACCACAGAGTGACCTGGGGAATGAAGAAGCCACGTTTTGGATGGAGCAACTGGAGCAGACGCTAGAGCCCATACCAGAGGCTCTAAGCAAGACCAGTGGGTTGAAAGATGAGTTACAACATTTACGTAATTCGGTTATGGTGGCTGTATTGTTGATCAATCTTATCTGGATAATCCTTATATCTTTATTCACAGTAGATGAGCTAAATACTAGTGTAGGTCTCAGTAATAAATTTCTGAGTCTGGTTTTCCTTGCAGTATATGGGTTCATACTCCTGGTACAGTTCCTGGCAATGCTGTTCCATCGTACTGTTACTCTTGCCCATTATATATCGAGGCTAAACCAATCATTGCCTGTAGCCCACACACAGGAAAGACCTCTTCACTGATCAAGCACAATGGTATAATTACTTTTAAATGAGATATTTTCATGCACTACATGTATAATGCATGGACTTTTATAGTTATTTTAAATTAATTTTATAGTATTTATTATTTGTTAGATTTAAAATGCAATATTTTTTTTTGCTAAAGACTATAGTATATAATAATATATGTAAGTATGCTAGGTGATGTGTATTACAATTTTACTTATTAATTTTAAATTCTTTAATTTTCTTCAATAACTGTTTATTGTTAGTTCTTGTGACTTATTGCTTTATTCGACAGCCATTGAAGGCTTTCCTGATTCCTTTTGAATTTCCGCCAAATTAAGCGGCAAAATGGCCATGTTTTCATTGAAATCTTTGCTCATCCCAAGCAGCTTCCTTCCTTATATGATTATTATCCAGAATTTCTATTCAATCTTTAACCGCTTGTTCAGCCTCTACAAGCCTGTTTATGGTTCTCAATGAAACTATCTTGTCATTTAACCTTATGGCAACCTGGAAATAATTTTTACCAAACACCCTCTTATAGCACAATCATGGCAATAGGCAACAGCAATCAAGTGCTTTCGCTGCCATGGCTCATTCATCAGTAAATAAAACTGTCCTTCATCCTGACACACAATGGCCATTAATGAATAGCTAGATCTATATTGCATCAAATCAAACTAATGAATAAGTCACAAAATTGACGTATGTTGAAATAAATTAGTCACCACTTCTAGTGAAGCCCTGGTATTTGAACACATGCTTTCCTCATTACGAATTTATTATATCCAGGCTTTTGGATGTAAACATTTCCTGGTACTGCATGCATATATATACAAACACAATACACTGCATGCCAATAAATATCATTGAACAGCTATTTTTATAACAGTTAACTAGATCTAACTTTTTATTAGAGTCATCGTCTTTTTCTAATAGTTCCCTTGATTTGGTGTGGCACCATTCGAAACCTACATATGTAGTTCAGTATCTATGTAACTTAGAATCTATTAATAAATGATTATAAAATCATAATTACTTATTCTCCTATTCAAATTAACATATGCTTTTGAAATTTTCAACGACAGCTCAATAACAGTGCTGGAATCTTCCTCGAGCTTAATAACAGTAGTGCTGGAATCTTCCTCGAGCCCACATACCGATAGCAATGATACGACAGCTGTGAAAGATCGAGGCCATGTCCAAGCTATCACATCATTCATGTAGCTATAGACAATCAGTCGGTATAAATTCAAATAAACTAACCTCCCATTCACCACATTAAGTACATATTCCCTAGCTTGATAATATAATACTAATAATAACAGCAATTTCCAATACTAGTACAGGAGGAATCACTCACGTATAACCTTATCCATGACAACAGCTCTGGCTTTAAGAAATGGGTCAGTACTGAGTATTCAGAGTCATACAGCAACCCCAGCACATCATGAAGGTGCGCCTCAGCTGTGCTGTACTGTCAACTGATATTAGCCAAATATATACTTATTAAGCATTTTAATACGATATGATACCAGCATAGTCTACATTTGCCTTGAAGATCAGCTGCTTGACTGAAGGAGGTATCTTTGACTCATTTTCGCTCTCGTCTTTTGCTCGTTGATTCCAAAGAAAACCAAGCAGGCCAGTAATTTAATGACCACTGTATAGAGTGTCTATAGTATAGACTAGTATCACTAACAAATATATTGTAATGTGTGCACTAATACTATGTAGTCTATATAGTGCACTAGTAAATATAATCGTATTATATATGGAACAAGATTTACCACCCATCAGTAGAACATGTCTCCCGTATGATTCCTGTCGTTGATGATAAAAACTGTCTCAGGTGGTGGACATGGGTCCATGAGAACTACCGCGGTAGTGCCCCAGCACCTAGACTATATATCGATTTATATAGCACTGACTAGAAGTTACCACTAGTACCGAAAAGTAATGGTACGGTAGACAGTATATACCCAACTGTCTTGCCCGCTGTCGTGTACGTAAAGAAATTTGGAAAGGAGTATTCTCATGCACTCTACTAGATACTGGCTGCAATCATTTTAATTAGGTGAGTGTGGCTTATGCATTTGCATCTTAGCACAGTACATGTACAAAAAATAATAATACTATAATAATAATAATAATAATAAGATTTTGCAGTATACTAAACTAAGTTTCATCTTCTTCCCAGTCAAGAGCTGAGCCAGTCGATTCTCTTTGACTTATTGCTAAAATAATCAACAATAAAGTGCATCATCCAACTGAATGCGGCAGTAAATCCATCTAGTCTAACTTACAGCTATCTTGAAAACTTTTCCTTCTTTCTTTCATGGCTTCCACTAGAGCAGCAGTCATTCCTGTATACGCTGAGCCCTGATCTTTCTCCATCTCTGGAACCTAAATCATGTAAGTTATCATTACTATAAACAATTGCATTATTTAGTTTAGCAAACCTTCTTCAATAAATCCGTTGGTTTGGCATCCCTCACTTCGTCCATTAAGCTATCAAATTTCCCCGTTGCTGTACCAAGTGCTTTCTCTCTAACATCAGCTTCCGATGGTTTCCTAGATAAACTGGATTTGACAGGTTTGGTTGTCGGGTCATCTGAGGTTGAGGCTGAATCAAGAGGGGGTGGGTCAGGGGGCAGGGGTACTATGGTCGGTGGAGGGGGTATTATGGTCTGTGGAGGTGGTGATGAGGGGGAGGAGGGTAAAGGGGTAACCGGTGAAGGACCGGTTGTAGCCTGTGGTGGCAAGCCCATCATTGGTTGAAACATTTGTTGCTGAGGTTGTTGGATAGTTGGCGTCATTATTGGTTGATTAGTAGCCAGTAATGAAGGGTTTACCCCATATAGTGATGACGTTGGGGGTACCAGCGTACTGGGCGGCATTAGAGATGTAGTAAGTGGTTGTTGAATACCAGGAACACCTGATGGGAGTAATCCACCCATTCCACCTGCAGCAGGATTGGGTTGGAGAGCTGACCCCATCATTAACCCTGCAGGATTAGTTGTGAGCATTCCTCCAGCTGCTGCTCCCTGTTGCTGGAGTAACTGGAGTTGTTGAATCTGTTGCATTTGCTGTTGGAGCTGTATATTGGCTGCTTGGTTTGCGGGGTTGACGCTCATCATGGACTGCATCTGCTGAAACTGTTGCTGGAGCTGCATCATTTGTTGTTGAAGCATTTGCTGTTGAAGCATTTGAAGCTGCAGTTGCATATCAGCCCCTCCCCCTCCCGCAGTTGGTGGAACAATGCCTGTTGTATTAACTCCACCCCCTACAGAAAGGCCACTCACAGTGGCAGCTCCGGCCATGTTAGCATTTCCAGTAGTTCCCACAACAACAGGAATCGAGTTGGATGCATTAGAGGTATTAGAACTATCAGGATCTGTTATCATTTGCTGTCTTCGTTGTAGTTTTCTAGCCAACTCATCTTCCATATCGGGTTTTGTTATTGGGTGTGGCTTAGGCTTTACTGCTGGAGGTGGAGGCTTTGGTTTAGGAGCAGGGGGCGGAGCTTGTTTTGCTAATAGAGCACCTACGGGCGGAGGGGGTGGGACATTCGAAGGGGGCGGGGGAGTCTGTATATCAGGTTTATTATCTGGTGGCGGACCCATTTTACTAATACTGGTAACATCAAACTCACTCGAATCTTGTTTCTTGTAAGTCAAGTCTGTACTACTCCCTCCACCTACCTCACAGGTATCAGCTATCAAACTACGTAGAGAGGTGATCTTCTCGTCTATCTGATTCATTCGTTCACTATCGCTGTTTAATTCACTAGCAGTAGGAGTGTCAACTGCTTCACCCTTCACCAGATTAGGATCTGTTACCTGGTGTGATAGCAGTACTATGCCAGTACCTTCTTCTTCGTCACTTGAACTATCAGCACTTGAAGCAGTTGAAGAATGTTTCACATCATCACCACCTTTATTACGGTCATCATCGTGAACTGACTCATTTTCACTGGACTCATCCTCTGACTCCGCCCCTTCTTCAGTACTGCTACTGTCATTTGAGTCAGCATCTGAAGTACCTTGCTCATTATCACCTGACTGTATATCATAGTCACCGGCTTCGTCTGACATTGATTCGTCCGATGAGTTACTTTCATTATCCGATTCGAGTTGAGTTGCCTCTGGTTTCTCCTGCAATTTTTTATCTAGTTCGTTTGTGGGTGGAGTTTCTTCAAGTGCTGAGGGGGGCGGGGGTGGCTGTCTGGGAGGGGGTGGGGGGAAATTAAATGCAACTGGAGCGGAAATATTCATGGTGTGTTTCTCCTCCTGTTGGTTCATTTGAATACTAGGTTGTTGAGCGGGGGCGGCAGTGATAGGGGCTGGTGGTTGTTGATGAGTGACTACAGTACGTTGCATTAATGGTGATGGTTTAGTAGTCCCTGTGTTCCTCTGTGGCTGTTGTGTTAGTTGTTGATGGACCATTGATGGAGATGGATTCTCTTTAGATGGTGGTTTTGAAGGTGCCTTTCGTGCTGGTTTCTTGCCGCCTGGTGAATTGGGAGGTCGATTGAGTGTGGGCGTGGCATTGCTACTACTGCTGTCATCCGAAGTATCATCCAACTTGTTAAAGTCTTCCTGAGGCGGTTGACTTTGCTTTATCCTATTCGCCATACTGGGTAGTGGTACCGCTCCTTGGGGTACGTATCGCTTGCTCTGTTGTGTTCCACTGTCAACTTGTTCCGTTCCGTATTTCGATGCTTTTGGTGATTCTTTAGCAGTATTGCTAGGAGGGGGTGGGGCTGCTCGTTTCACAGTACCACCATGCTTGCTCAATGGAGGGGGTGGGGCTGGATTAAGTTTGCGTCTGGCTGAATCCTTGGCAGGGCTGCTTGGCATTGTGTTATTTCTTCCTCTGGCTTGTTCAGACAGTAATCTCGCCACTGCGTCATTAACATCTTCAGGCATGTTCCTGGGTCCATCAGTAGTCTCTCTGGACGGCTGTCCTCGTTTTGAGAAAGGACTCGATGATGGGCTTGAATTAAGGCGTGGCCTGTTGGAAGGAGACTTTGGTGGGGGTGGAGCAACACGGATTTTAGTTTTAAGGCTCACTCCACTGTCTGTACCCTCAGTTGTATCCTCATTGATCCCTTCTGTAATAATAAATAACAGATTAAAGTATAATTTTTGTCTTGCATGCTTGTCTTTTGTAACGCACCTTTCCTGATGAGTGAAATAGACGACATTTTGAGCTGTTTTAATTTGATTTTATCTTGATTAGCAATGGGAAGGTCGAACTTATGAGCAGGTGGATTCAATCCATTTTGGAAGCACACCAGTTTTTGCAGCTCCAGTAAAGTTATATCATTTCTGACAGTCACTTTAAAGACACTTTCATTGGGCAAAGTAACACTCAGTAACATAGTCTAAAGAAAATAATAATAGTATGTTACAATAATTTATTATTACACAGGTCTGTACTTATTACAGTGGAACATCTGGTAACTGTATTCCCGCCCAAGGATATCCTTTAAAGGAAGGTACCCCTGCACTATATGTATCTCACCTCTTCTGATTGCTTAACAACTTCCTTTGGTTTTTCTTGTTCTGCTGCTGATGGTTTGATCCTTTTAACCATAGCTATATTGCTAGTTTCCAAGTCGGCAACAGTTGTCTGAGCTCTAAGAGGGGAATGTCCTGATTTTGTGACAGCTGCTAAAGCATAAAGTGAGGCATCCAGTCCATGCAGTGCTGATATATGCTTCAAAACGGCTGCCATCGTTGAACTATATGGAATAAAGTGTAAACCATAACATATCAATTAATTCACCAATGTAACTATTACTAATTGCACCTTCTTTTGAAACACAAACTAATTTGTTGTTTTGAGGGAAGTGAGATGTGTAATTGACGTTCGTTTGAAGGAGGACCGGCCATGATGTAACCCAATGTGTCTGAAAGCTATAGTCAATCCAATAAAACAAAGATAAAAATGATATAACACCACATGAAGTACTGATCATAATGGCTACACGCATAATTATGCATATGAAACCTCCAAATAAAGAATATACACTTCGGGACCCTAAACAAATTGAAATGCTTAGCCTTTTATAGAGGTTGTCCTCTCCTCAGAGGTCAAAACCTATTATGTAAGACTAGCTATTTGGGACACTAATAAGTATCCTTGTTGATAGGTTTATTATACTATGTTCCTTCCTTGAACGGAGGTTGTTCTATACACATAATAAACACAGTGACATATTGCATTTATATTATTCGTGCCTCTTGTGCCTGTACTGCTTCCTTGATACGGAAACCAAAAGTGAGCTTTTGTTTAGAGCTGTCAATGTAGCTCCATTGTACAAAGTTATCCCTTAGCTTGTGGCTGAATCCTTCGTCAACAGTACACTCCCATATCTGCAGTCATTAAATAATTGTTAGTTACATCTATTGCTCATATTCATTATGATTAGACTAATTAGCTACCTTGCTTTGGTCTTTCTTTGCCACCAGCTTCCATTTGTTTGTCTTGGTACAGGGTACAACGTGCAAACGCAAATGTCCAGCTTTACCAATGACGTTCCAAGCTTTGGTGACCTGGTCACCTTGATACAGGCTACCCGAGAACTCTCTAAAGAACGTAGCAGAAACTTATAAACCATAGAAACAGCGCGTGTATATAACACATAATCTTTACCTCGATAAATCCATTTTGTGGACAGCGTTTGAATAGGGCGTCGGATTGAAGTAACAAACAAGACCACCCTTTTAGAACATGAATATCATAAGGGTGGGGCTGGATGTTGATGATAATTATAGTTAATTTAATTATCATTAAAATTAATTCGAAAAAAAATAAAATGTGAAAAATTATTATTAAATCAAAACAAGAAAAATAAATTGCAAAAAAATTCAGCTTAAGCCATTATGGTTTCATTCTGGAATAAGGTTGTATAGCACTCGTAAAACCTGGGAATAAAGGCATCAATGAAGGTCTCTTCCCTTGGACAAAACATCCTAGAGTAGTACTCCATCGAGTAACAAAACACCATGATGGACACTCCAAAATGAAGACCAAAGTGCAAAATGAAGTTCCATAACTTGGAATTAGGTGATGGACGAACAATATACAGTATTGCTAAAAAAATAGATTAAAAAAAATAATGATCAAAACACACTGGTATAACATGTAGCCCCACTTCTAAAACTTTTGCTGATTTTAGGGAAATAAAAAAATAACACATACCACAGTGAAACCTCTCTATTATGGACATCATTGGGCCAACATACAAGTGTCCTAATTAGTGGTGTCCTTATTTTAAAGGTAGTTCAGTATGGATATCCATACTGTTGGGGACTCAGACAGTGTCCTCATTACAGAGGTGTCTTTATTACAAAGTGTCCTAATAACAGAGGTTCCACAGTATTATAATATTGTCACAATAATTTGAGATGGCAGATTAGGACAAATTTCTATTCCAGCATCTTGCGCAACGTTCTAGCGTCGTGTTCTGCATGAGATTTAAGGGTCAATGGTTACTCACATCCAAAGGCTCCAAACATAAACAACAACACCGGAAGAATAAACCTGACAGGAGCATATAGCACATACTCATGGAATAAACCAGATATAATAATTGGAGGGAAGAAAGCAATCTTGTTATACCAGTTACTGTTAATGAACTAGAGAGAGAGAGAGAGAGAGAGAGAGAGAGAGAGAGAGAGAGAGAGAGAGAGAGAGAGGGGGGGGGGGGGGGGGGGG
>JAYJLX010122854.1:0-14730 GCA_036873525.1 Chalinula nematifera
ACTATACAAAATATCAAATTAACTTGCTTAAAATTTAACATTTTAAAAGCCTTAAACCTAAATCTTTAAAATTTTTTCTTGATTTTTATATCCAGTTTGAAAAAAATTTCAGTTTTTCAAATCACAAGTACAAGTATAAACATAAAAACAACAAAGTATATAGTTTTACAAGCCAAAAACACAATTGTGACCTTAACTGAAAAACAACCACTATATGACAAACAGACAGTCTGAAGCTTAACAGTAACAAAAACAACAAAAAAAACGAGCAATGTGTACATATATTACCACTACAATGTGTACACATATTACACACTACAATGTGTACATATATTACACACTACAATGTGTACACATATTACACACTACAATGTGTACATATATTACACACTACAATGTGTACATATATTATACAGTACACTGTTCGCAGTAAGTACGCTAAACATCATCACACATTTACACTAACTGGCCCAACCCCATTACACCAATACAACATGTGACTAATACTCCACCCACATTATCCATACTTAATACATAGCGATTGATACATTACTACAGTACAACCTCCAATATATAGTGGACACTCCGAGAAAGGGACATACATGTAGTATAATCAACCTCTCAACAAAGGACACTTATCAGTGTCCAGATTTTGACCTCCCAAAAAAGGACAACCTCCCTATAAAGGACAGGGCACTTTAGTTTATATAGGGTCCCAAAGTGTCCTTTATTCGGAGGTTCCACTGCATATGCTAAACAAAAGAGATGTGGTGAACGATCAAGTTTAACTATAGTTAGTTAAGCAACTTTATGAAATATTGTATGGTCGTTGTAGTTAATTACTAACCTCTCTCTGTCACTAGGCGTCTGTAACAGAGTCGTGTAGCACAGATTATGGGCCTGCATTATTGAGGGGTACAGTGAAGAGAAGTCCAGCACTGATATCGGAACATCATAGTATCTATAACAAGGAAGATATTATTGAATTCACTACTTGTTTTATACATTTTCATCCTAAAACTTCCCCTCCCACTCACTGAATCTTTCCCCTAGGGGTCCAACCTTCTTTCTCATGTTCCCCTCTACTCTCATTTCCATCCGTATTCCTGTGTCTGTTCCCTCCCCCTCCCCTTCCCCCTCCCACTTCCCATAAACCTTACTACTACAGTAACCTACCCTCGAATGGGGTCGATTACATGACCACCAGCGTAATCTTCTTGAGGCTCAGCTTTATGTAGGGGCATTATTAAGTCTTTCTCTTTTGCCTGGTACAACACAAATGAAATTACAATATAACTAACACTAAAGGTCACAACAATGCAATAGATGACATGATACGATGTGATAGATATAAAAAAGTTGTGTTTCTGTGCAAGGTATAGTATGACAGTGTTATAGCCTATAGTATACATTTAATGAAACACAAGATCTTGCATTAATGCTGGCCACATTATGTGAACCTTACACATATACATGTATAGTCAACTACCACATGTACATATGCATGTACAACAAATAAAGCTTGATTTATGTTTTCATTCAGAATGGTATTAAAAGATTAAACAAAAACATCACACTATTTCAGTATTTTTTTTGTATTTCATCAAAAGTAAGCCGTGAAATTGTAATAATCTACAATGAGACTGACCTTTCGTAACAGCTTTGACACGACCTTTATCTGCTGACCTCTAGTGAGTAGATAGTTCAGAGGGACACCAGTGACTCTGGCCATTTCAATATAGTTAATAATATACATCAGCTTATCCAACAGCTTCAGTGGTAGTCTAGCATCCTTCATACAGTATATAGCTAGTCTACGTCTTGTATCGTTGTTACCATTCTAGACAG
Organism: Chalinula nematifera; assembly: GCA_036873525.1. NCBI lineage: Eukaryota > Metazoa > Porifera > Demospongiae > Haplosclerida > Chalinidae > Chalinula > Chalinula nematifera. The sequence goes on from JAYJLX010122854.1 coordinate 1,849, forward strand.
GCAAAAGATACAACATTATAAAATATACTAATGTATTGTACACATATGTAATATAGTATAGGGTTCGGGGTCAATGCCAAGATTAAGGTAAATAAGGCAAGATTGGCAGTGTAGATAGTGTGATATGTTCACTGCTACATTGCATAAGTACATGTACTGTATGGTACCATGCAGGGGGTCAAACCTGTAGGTCGCCTATTATATTGTGTGGGACATCTTCCTTCTGCTCTTTGAGAAAGTGATAGCTGACGGAATTCAGTGAATACGAACGGAGTTTGGTATTTCTAAAGAGAATCTGTTAGAGAGAATTTAAAATATGGATTGACTCATTAGATTCGACTTGATGGAGTAAATGGTTAGTGAATTAGATGGCATTTCTTTTATAAAAGGGTTCCACTAATACCTGTAACAGGTCGAACTGGACCCTCCCCTCGATATTCATGACTTTGTTTTCTCTCTTTCCATAGGCCTTCGACTCGAATGTGGAGGTTTTCACGGTTGTGACAACACCTTCAATCCTTCCCAAATAAGGAAACTTGGTGACTCGTAACGCTTTGGCACGATTCAGTAAATACGGTAAGTCAAAGTTGATAATGTTGTAACCTGTCAGCAAATCAGGATCAACCGCTTGAACAAATTCACACCATTTCTATGCACAATAAAAGCAGACATTAAAAAATAAACATATATATATATATAATAATTAACCCCAACCACACCCACTTGTTTTCAAACACCCTACACAACTCACTTCTAGCAATTTTGCTTCATTATCGAACGAACGAACATCACTCCCAACAATAGGTGAGCACTGTCCTAGTGTGAACACATTCCTTATATAGGGCTCTGAATCCCCCTGGTTAACCACCATATTAGCTATTTGTATGACTGGATCACGTTCGGGCTCGGGAAACACGCCTTTCCTTCCGGCACACTCGATATCAAAGCTAAGGATTCGAATCGGTGCAATCTTCTGCCATTCCCCCTCTGGCTCGTGACTGATGAGGTCTTCATAAGCTATATCAAGCTCTATCTGACATCGTGAAACTGGAGCTCTGCTTGCTCCAAACACTGATAGACCACTCGACGTTATATTCTTCGTCTGTTTGGGATTGCGTAGCAAATACTTTTCCTGGGGACACTCGATCCAGTTACAACCGACGACATCTTGATCGATCATATAGCGTATTTCATATTCAATATTACTCTCGTAAACGGAGTACGGTCGATCACCAAAACCAGGTACGCTAATTCCCCGCTCCAGTAATCGTCTTGCGGCAGCTACCAGCTTAGGAAGGGCCAGGGTTATCTTCAGGTATGGGTATAGACTATTGTGCCTGAATCCGTACATGGAACATCTTTGAACTGGCACCACAGCCAAAACGTGCTTGACAAGTTGATCACGTGACGATCTAGAATCCGATTCCAGAGCTGAATTCAATGCTTTCAGGAAATCACTGCAATTAGCAGGGGTGAAACCCTCGGAGGGGGCGGGGACATAGATATAGGGGAAGAACCCGTGAATATGTGAACAAACACTGTTCCCTTCCATTGTGACTCCAATCATTCTGATGATTGGAACAACAGGGTTAACACAACCTATAGAAGGACACGAGATAATAAATAATAAATAAATGAAAATTCCTTGTATAATATATCAAATCACCTTGTAATGGTTCACCAGTGTAGGAGTCAATATCAATCTGTTGGAAGACAATCGGATCACTGAGGGGATCGATAGTGGTGGGAAGGGGAGGTCTCCTCCATCGTCTTTCCTGACTAGACAACTCCCCGTGATGGGAGGGGTTACTATCAACATCCATTAATTCTTCATCTTCTATGTCCTATTTAATACAGTGAAATTAAAGAGGAGAGGGGAGGGGTGGATATGATTGATTGTAGACTCGCTGGCCACACTCTATCACAATAAGATAAGTATGGGGACTACTGCAAGTACCACATATAATATACAATTGTCAGTTAATTATTACATTTATTTACGGATCACTTACAATATGATTTATTTGTGCTAGTTGGATTTGTGGGTGTAGATTTAGTGAGAGAGCAAACAATCTGTTCACACATATACTAATATATATACTAGTAGGTCTACCTGAAGGAAAGCCAATTCTTGTTCAAATGTTCTTTCATAATCTTCATCTGGACTTAGATTGGAGGAAGAAGATTCTTTTTTTAACCGTTTAGCTGGTGGACTCACATCCATTGTTGAATTTATATGAAAAAAACGCGCGTAGTAGTAGTTATAGATAGGGGCGGTACTGCTGCCATTTTGATTTTGGCCACGTGCTGCCACGTGCACAGCCATGAAGGCGGTTCAAAAGAGAAACCGCCCCCTAACCACCCCACCCCTAACTAGCTACACCCCAAAAAAAATGGCAAGCCTGGTGGAAACATTATTGAATAGATATGAATCCTCCATGCTATCTGCAGGTATTATTATAGACTAGTATTATAGTAGAGATTAGCTTTTTTTTTAAACTCCTTTTTACTAGACTTTAGAACCAACCATTGGTTTCTTGTGGAATCACCATGGCCTATGATAGCAATAGTCATTGCATACCTTCTCTTTGTGAAGTTTGGCCAGCAATACATGGAGAACAAAAAACCTTTTGATCTTACATATGTTATGAGGGTCTACAACTTTGGACTTGTGATTCTGTCTTTTTACATTGCTTTAGAGGTAAGACATAGATAGATACTATATATCTAACTGTAAGGCTATTTATACTGCTGGTAGCATGTGTACCAGTAATTAATTATAAGGTTGCTGTATCGTTAATGTATAGATGTTCATATCAACATGGAGATTGAACTATAACTACTGGTGTGACCAAGTCCATTATTCAACTGATCCAGACTCAATGAAGGTATGTGAGTATGTATTATATGTTTGCTTTATTATACGATGCAAACGATTTTCATACATGATTGCACATCATAGAGCAGCTTAGAGAGATATCTATGGACCTATATATATTTGATATGCTTCATGATAATAAATGTAGTTCAGTCATATGCCTAGGTGTATGCTCAACTGAGCTCGATCTTTTTGGATGTGGCATACGAGTCAATTGCACCTGATGTATATCATATAATATAATCTCCTTTAACTCACATGTAACTTGATTATCACATAGCCAGACCCTCCCACTTGCTTCTTTTCACCACACAAAGCAAGTGGGAGGGTCTGACTATGTGAGACTAACTGAGATGCATCAAGTATATTATATTGATATATATATATATATAGCTGGCATCAGCAATCTGGTGGTACTACTTTTCCAAAGTTATTGAATTAATGGACACAGTGATTTTCATATTGAGAAAAAAGAACAGCCAAATAACTTTTCTGCACGTGTACCACCATTCAACAATGGTCTTCCTATGGTGGATTGGGGTCAAGTGGTATGCTGGTGGAGCTGGTAAGTATATTGTACATACATGCTGCACGCATATCAGTGTATATTATTTATTGCTTTGTTAATTGGCTGGTTACAGCATTCGTTTGCTCAATGGTCAATTCAAGTGTCCATGTTGTGATGTATTCATATTATTTCCTGAGTGCTTTTGGTGACCTTTTCCGAAAATATCTATGGTGGAAGAAATACATCACTATGATACAACTTGTGAGTTAAAAATACTACTTGATCAGCCACATCAATACATAGCTCCCAGCATTTTGTTTGAAAATTAAGTGGTTAACATGCATGCATTGACTTAAGCCTAGTTCACAATGCTACATTATTAGCCGACCATTTGCAATTGTCTGCTGATAGGCGGTGATTTAACCTTTTAACACATGCGGCATTTACCAAAGGATTCTTTTTCCAACATCAATGTGACATTCTGTTAGTGTCATTTTGTGAACTAGGATTTATATGCAATCATATACTTCAACTGAGCATGTCAGGACCGAGCTCATGGTCAATGGTGCATGCAACTCTTTCCATTTAATAATTTCCCCCCCCCCCCTTGCGTTCACATATAGGGTCAATTTTTTATACTACTGATTCATACTTCTCAAGCTATTCTACTGGGCTGCGATCTCGACATTCGTCCATTGGTCACACTGTTCTTCTATCTGTTGTCTCACATTGCTTTGTTTTCCAATTTTTACGTCCATGCGTATCCCAAGCAGCTATTGAAGTCAAAGAAGTCATGAACAGAGACTAAGCCAGGCCAGCTTCAGTTATGAACACTGCATGATTGGCATTAGAGTCTTTTTTATATATATATAATTTTGAAAGTATAATTTATTTTTGACCATCAAAGTCAGGTTTATTTATTGATTTGATTTTATTTATTTATTTATTTATTTATTTATTTATTTTTTAGATCCCAGCATAGTCTGGCTTAATTAAGTATTATTTTTTGAGATCATAATTATATTATGTTATATAGTGCCGGAAATAATATAATTATATGCATGGACTGGGTCCTGGTGTGTCGGTGCCTATACTCATGCATTTTACAGATTCATGAGTGTGTGCTATTGAGGTGTGGCTAACCTTTGCATTTTGCAGATTCATGCATGGGTACCGGATGTGTACTAGTAAGTACAGGTGTCAGTGGTTAACCTTTTGCTAGTGTTAAAATTACATTATCTAGTTTTTAATAATATTCATGTGTGCTGTGGGTAAATAATGGCTAACTGGATTCACGACAATTGAGCAGATTATGGCATGTTTTTAGTTGTATTCATTGGGAAAAAATGCCCTCTTCATGCAATATGGCCCTGCATGCATCATGAGTATTTAGATTATTCACAGTATATGACCACACATTACAGATGGCATAATTTATAATTAAAATAACATACAAAAATATCAGAACCACAGTGTTGAAGAATACAAGAAATTGAACTGTGCATGTATTTGTGTGTGATAGAAAATTTATTGACAGTGCTAGATCTAGTTGATGTGTATTTATGCACCATTGAATTATAATCAAAAATACGAAAATGTAAATGCTCTGGTTAAACTGAACCCATCCAATAAGTCATCCGAAGCGAAGGGATTCTTATGTTTGTTATTAATGGGTGGTAAATAGACCACTTCGTCTACGTCTATGTCATCTTTGTCTCTACTGCCCTGCTGTGCCAGTGATACTCTTGATGAGCTTGCTGTATTGGATAGCCATGCTTTAGCATGAGTAGGGTCACCCCAATCTGATTGTGAAGGACTACTAGCCCTCATGTATCCTTTACCGGAAACAAGTTCCTTGTCTTTCCTACTCTTCCCATTGCCCGATCCTTCGTCACCATATTCACTCCATCTTTGTGACCCTCCATGAAGGCTACTAGCCCTTGAGCCGTATCTACTGGAATTCTGGGAGCCCGAGGTGGCATTATTACCTTGTCTTTTATTAGACTTGTCTAGTCCAGTTCCATTATGAATTGTTCCTCCTTTCCCTCCGTCCATTTCATTGCTACTAAGTCCATTGTCTCCACCATCATGGGAGAAGAGTCCTTGTTGATTGCCTCTTCCTGTTCCACCATTGATTGCTGTATCCACTCCATTACCAGATGAGTGCTTTGTTTCCTCTGAACCCGATATGTTTCCACAATTTTTTTTTCCACGGGAATTTTTATCTGAATCCATCTCATCACCAAAACCACCCCCTTTCCTGTTGCTGGCTAGCAAATCTGTTTTGCTACCGGAGGTTTTTCCTGTTCTCGAGCCACCATCTTTATCTCCTTTGAACTTTGACATGTCTTCCTTGTTGTTTAGACTGTCCAATTGAGCTTTGCTTTTCCCACCTCGAGTCTTGGAGTTGGCACCACCTCTGAGCAGTGTCGTTGAGCTGCTGCTATTCATGTCAGATGCACTTGAAGATGAGTCAATGTTCCTAGCCACAGCTCTATCATTATCACTTAAACCATCACCAGCTTTATTGGTGTATTTCGTTCTATTGCGACCATTGCCTTCATACTGACCATCTTGCAAAAGACCACTGGATCCACTGTTGTCCAGCTCACTCTCTGTGTTACTATCCAGTTTAAAAGAAATCTTCCTGTTTCGTTTGGACTTATCTTTTGCTTTAGGATCGATGAAATCAATATTCCGAGCTGAGTTTCCTCTGTTTATCCCAGTACCAACTCTTCTACGAATGCTTGGAAGCTTACTGGAGCTTGTTGATTCGTTCCCAGATCCGGAGGTACTTTGGACCTTTTGGTTTCTAGCTTTACCGTTCGAATCTTGCTGACTTTGGCTGCCTTCTTTGTCCGTGTACCACTTGCCTTCTCTGATGAGACGAGCCAATTCTTCATCACAAGGAGCTGAGCAAATCCCATACCAGTGATCTCTACATCTAGGACAGTGAAATTTAGGTATAGCAATATCTCCAGCAACCCAATCATTCTTGCTGCCCTGTTAGTTGAGGGAGGGAAATATACATATAGATAAAATTCGTGTAGAGGTCTATGTAACTTAAAATCAAAGCTAGATTATATTAAATGAATTGCAAATAAAACCATAAAGTATTATCTTTTGGTTATTAAAATAGTTATTGACCTTTGATTCCACTCCAAGTGTGTTGCAAGACAGGAATCCTTTAAGAGCCTGTGTTTGAGTTGTGTCATCAAAGTCATCATCAAAGAAAGAGTCCAGGGATCCATTATCAGAGAGCTCATCATTGTCTTCTTCTTCTTCTTCATTAATGCCTTTAGCCACCCACCCTTTCTTCACGGTTCGTCTGATGTAAACGCGACTGGACAATGGGCGAATATGACCTGACATTGGTCTGGAGGTGGCTTCATCACTTTGCAGCTGCTGTTGCTGTTGATCGATAAAACCTTTACCAGAGGAGAGAGCTTGCTTATTGGAAGTGATTTCAGTAGCAGCAGCAAATGAAGGCTGGTGGATTGGTACTAAAGGCTCCAGTACTGCTGTACTTGGTCTGCTGGAATTTTTTCTACCTGTTCTTCTTTGTCCAAGAGGAGCCGGTGGGAGTGATTGAGGTGGTATTAGGGACATAATGCTTAGCGGAGAACGTTATAGTCTAAAATACCTAATTGCTGCAGAATAAATAAAACGCTAGCTAGCTAGCTGTACTCAGTTGTGGATGGGGCTCAACTAACATAGAAAGCCACGCCCACAAAGGAGGCGCAACACGCATAATGCATCATCATTGCATCACACGAGTACACTCATGTATTAGATCTATACCTTCGAAGCTACAAATACACTGCTGGCACTCGATTGAAGCTCTTTTAAAATGTCCAAACAACAGCCCTTGTTTGGGGGTATCTTCGGGAGGACACCGAAATACTTCTGGATCTACCCCACCGTTATACTTCTCCTCTTTGGGTTTTTCAAGGAATTGAAACCATCTGAAGCTTTCCTTAACCCTTTCCTCACGGTTTCTCCACCAGATGGCAAAGGATTGTCCCAGTCAACAGTCAACGATGATGTCTACCCATTTTGGACCTACTCGTACCTCGTCTCGGCATTCTTCGTGTTCTTATTCACGGATTTCATGCGTTATAACCCGATCATACTGATAGAGTCCGTCTCCTACCTCATGACGAGAATCCTGTTAATCAAGGGCTCCACAGTGTTGGCAATGCAGCTAATGCAAGTCATCTATGGTGTTGCTACGGCTACTGAAGTTGGTTACTTTACTTACCTCTACTCGGCTGTCCCTTCCAAGTATCACGTAGCCGTGACAGGTCCCATCAGAGCAGCTGTGATGGCTGGAAGGGCTGTATCATCATTTGCCGGACAAGCTCTGTACTCTACAGATGTATTAGACTATTACGGTCTCAACTATTTCTCATTAATCAGTGTTTGCATTGCTACACTGTTGTCCTTCATGTTACCATGGTATTTCTCGTGTTCTTGCCTCCAGAATACCTCCGCCAGCAACACAATCCAAGATACCAGCACCAATGAGCCTCTAGCCCCAACTACACCCGATGAGGAATGCCTCACATCTTTCAGGACTAAAGTAATCAGTCAAGTTCGTCAGTTCATACGGTTCTATTCCACTCCCTCGCTGTTGAAGTGGTCGATGTGGTGGGCGTTCGGAATGTGCGGCATGCTCCAGGTAGGGAACTACGTTCAGAGCCTGTGGAGTGTTATACTGGAGGAATCAACCGATACTTCGTGTGAGTCAGCCATTTTGTACTGCTGTGTTGTTTTGTATTATAGGAATGTCATTGCACACTGATCATGCATTTATAATACCTATACTGCCTGCTATTCATGCAGGTATATAGTGGTCATACAGTCACATGTATACACTAGTGGTCATTATACTGATTATGCCACTCATATCTACCACCTGCCATTAGGTCATGTATGTAATGCTCATTATATACACACTGTCACATATATACACATATAGTGATCCTTATTATTGCACACACACACACACAGTGATATACTGGTACTCATAATACCTACCACCTGTCATATATATATGTATGTGGTCATACATACATATTAGTCATTATATACACAGTACACCAGTGTAGTACACCAGTGTTCTTGCTAGCTGTAGTAGCTGGTGTTGTATCATTAGTTTACCAGTATAGCACCACCAATGGAGGGCAAATGGATACTAAAATGCACATAATCGCTGTAGCCATTTAGTACTTGTAGGAAAAGTCATACTCGATATTTGTTATACAAATTGCCATAGGGTTTTTGTAAACTTGTTCATCAGTTGTAATACTGTTTCTCCGTGTAGCTAATAAACGTCACTTATTGAATGGAGTCATCGAAGGAACAACAGACTTGGTGGCGGCGTTTGCAGCTCTTCTAGCATCCGCATTGAGGGTCAACTGGGTAGTTTGGGGTGAACTTACAATGGCTATTTTCTCTTTGGCTCAGTCTTTGCTTCTGTTCTTCTCGTCTCACGCCAGTAAAGTATGGATTGCCTATTTCTGTCACATTCTCTATCGATCCAGTTACTCATTCATGATAACCATTGCAAGGTAATGGGCGGGGCATTGCAAGGTAATGGGCGGGGTTTTAACTTATAATCACACTCAATTAATGTTTTATATCTCTTCTCTCGATCATATTACAGCTCTCAATTAGCCATTAGTCAAACATCAGAGTCCTATGGACTTATATTTGGCTTCAACACGTTCCTGGCTCTTGCAATGCAAACTGTATTTGCTGGTATCATAAACACATGGCTGAATCTGGACACAAGGACACAGGTAATTAGGAGAGTTACACTGAGACACTAAGTGAAGAACAATAAGGGGTTATAATAGAGGGTGGTGTTTGGACCGGTTCCTCACTGGCTGTGTTGTGATCAGAAGCCAATGTTAACAAGTCCAACTGTTACTGGTATACTCATTAACATTGATTTTTGATTGTAACGTATTCTGTGTGAATCGGCCTCTAATGTGACATTGAGCTAACAATAGTAGTGTTTAGTTTAGTACTATCTATTTATCGTTTCCTCATTTAGTTTGTTATCTATGGGACATACTACTATGCACTGACGGCAGTATTCATGTTTGCTGGTGTCTATAAAATAGGCTATACTGGATTAATCAACAGCTTCAGAGTTTGCTGCAGAAAACCTGATGCAGTGCCAAGGTACATAAGTATGGTAGTTGTAAGCTGGCGTGGGAGTTATTATAATTATAGACGAGTGTCTATCACAGTGATGTTTTGCATAGTTTTAAAGGAAAGGTTGAGAGTATATATTGCATTGTCATGTATTAAAGCTTGTGCAAAATATTGCTACTTTTATAACACGTATCCTTGTATCATTATTGTAGTAGGAATCAGAGATTGTATGTAGCTGAAGACAGTAGCAGCAGTGAATCAAGCGTTGCCGATAGTGAAGATATCAAAGAACTATTGCCAAAAATTGATGACATTCATTAGTATCACATTAATATTATACTAATAAACTTTAATTTTTATAGTGCATTTACTTGTCTTGCTTTACTGTACTAATTGTATATTGTAATATGACGTATTAAGACACACACACATTTTTAAAAAGCTTTTTTTTGTGTAATTCTTTAGACCCAAAAAAAATTACAATAATAATTTAGTTATCACACATTATTAGAAGTATGTATACGAGATATTGAACATGCACTCAAATATTGAAAGGACTTGACAGGCGCATTGGTCTAGGAGGTGGCTGGGGTGGAGTACAGTGGCCATTATTTTTAGTGTGCTTTCGAGAGGGAGGAGGGGGAGGGGTTGACGAGGCAACCACAGCTGGCTCAGATTTCCTATTTGTTAATTTAACCTTTTCCCGCATGCCTTTTTCCAGTCCGGTCATCACCGATGCTGGTTCATAGCCTGCAGCAGGTGGACCAGGTGATCGGGGTAACCAACGTGATGGAGACATGCTACGAGACAATCGTGCCTCCGCTGAATTGGGCGGAGTCATTAGAGGTGAGAAATTTTGTTGATGGTGTGGCCTTATGGTGGAGTATTCGTGTTCCTCGTTGAGTGGGGAAGGAGTAGGTGATAGATACGGCGAAGGAGGACTATTACTGGGTAAATCGGTTGTTGAGGTATTGTGAAATATAGGAGCAGACAGCTGTAAGTGATTCCTATTATGCTTTGGTTGGTATACTGTTTGAGTGGGCGGAGTGGGTTGATTAATGGGCGCGGTCACAGGTGCTGATGACGATATTGCATTATGTGATTTAGAAGCCTTGAGTTTATTCTGCTTATACTGCCAAGCTACTGGCACATTGTCAGACAACACAGTCGCTTGTTGTCTTGAGGACTTGTGCTTGGATTCCGGCGAGCGTTCTGGTGATCGAGGTGCAACATTACTAGCCACACCCACCTTATTATGGCGATCTGGTAGAGGGTGTTTAGGTCTCGATGAAGGATCGCTTGACGAATGAGGTAATCTGTTTCGTCGAGTGGTTGTCTTCCTGCGTCTGCTATTCGGACTATATGTCACCTCTTTAACACGAACATTAGCTGCCGTGTGTTTGATCTCTTCGTATGGGCGTGGTGAAGAATGGGCGGGGCTAACGACATCATTACCAGAGGATGGGCTGGGACTGCTTCCCATGCTTCCGTTCCCGTTATACTCTATATCGCTGTCATTGACTCCATTGGTCAGGACTGAGGCTATGTCATCATATATCAGATCATCCTCATTGCTGCCCATATTGCCGCCACCATTCTGCTGTTGCTGCTGACTCAGCATTTTTATTGCCGACTGCATAGAGATTGCATCATCGTATAAATCCTCAGAACCCTGCATGGGGGGCTCAGTTTCTCTCTCTTCTTCTTTCAAGCTATCCATCGATTGTTTCAAAGACACAATATCGTCATAGGTTTCTTCACGGTTGCCGTTAAAACCCATCGATTGCCTGATAGTGATAGCATCATCATAGGTTTCTTCATTATCGACTCTATCAGATACCATAGCTGGTGATAACCCCATTGACTGCCTCAATGATACTGTATCATCGTATGTTTCATCACCATGGTTATGGACTCTGCCCCATTTCGATTCCATTTCCTTTCTTACATTTCCAAAAGTGTCGTATTCGTCCTCAACCAAGCTGGTGGAGTTTGGCGAAGGACGTAATGATTCTACTCCCTCGTATATCATTTCAGGTAAAGTTGAGGGGCTGAAGAGAGATGTGGTTGCTCTGATATCCTCTACTCGCTGGGTGTATCCATCTTCATCCTTGATGTAACCAGACTCCAATAAACATTGATGCTCATGGAGTCCATCTTGACGAGATATATCGGACAGTTTACTGAAAAGTACAAACATTACAAATGACATATCAGCTGAGGAAGTATAAGTAACATAAATTAACCACATTATTATAGCCCTATCATGTTCCATCCAATATTTATCGGACACTGTTTGCAAGCAATTTAACAAGATTATAATTATATCATAGTAACTCTAAGAATGATTATGTGTCAGCAATACATGCATGTATTACACACAGTGCAATATTATAAACACCCAATATTACTGCATGATCCATGATGTGTGCATAGTGGTGTCTATATAGTACACACATATATTACACATCCTGTATATAAGTGGCTGGTGCCTAAGTTACTCACCTCCTCATCAAATGAGTAGTTGGAGACATTTGACCACTATCATCATCATGACTACTGTGGCCATTAATGTTACATTCGAGTAGAGCAAGATCCTTTGAATCAATATCTATACAGGGTTTACAAGGTCAGAGGAAGGAATGAAGTAAATTAATATTGTGAATGATTATCTCATTACAATGGAATTTATGTTTACTGATCCGTACAATAAATTACACTCACTCGCCCCACCACATATTATTCTAAGAAATATATACACTCACCACTGGTGTCTGCTCCACTGTGTATTAGCACTCGAGCTACTTCAAACTATACGATAAAGGTAAGCAAAACTATAATGATGGTATATATTTATGGGGCATCAAATTAACACCCTTAATCAAAGCAATGCCAAATTCTCAGAATTTTTTAGTCCCGCCTTTGCCCTACGCATGCCCCGCCCTCACCCTACGCATGCCCCACCCTCGCCCTACACATGCCCCGCCCATGCACTCACCTGTCGATACTTTAAAGCCACAGCCAAAGGGGTATATCCCTGGTTGTCACGATTGTTAAGGTTTACTTTAGAACTGATCAACATCCTGACCACATCAACGTACCCATTAGCAGCTGAGGTGTGAAGCTGTTTATGGATGGGGAGAAAGGAAATAAAATGGCCATAACAGAAATCCACCTATACCTATAGCTATGCATGCACATCCTGCTATATCAAAGGCTGTTACATAATTACAGTCAAAAGGGGACAGGCCATTATGAGATATTTATTATAGTATACATGTAATATCCTGTATATTCGTATAATGAAGGCTGTTACATACATAGAATAATA